>JXSR01S047150.1:4433-15550 GCA_000969725.1 Ophiothrix spiculata
CTGTGCTTGGTCTGCCTCTTTGCACTTTTTTGCCCAAGGTTGGAGTGGGTGGGAATTTTAAAACCCTGTGCTTGGTTTCTCGAGTATGGCACCAGCTCCTTTTTCCCTTTTAATCTATTATTATTCTCATGATTTTGCCTGTTTTATTGACTTGATAATGTTCGACTTTTTAATAGTGTAAGGCAGTAGTAGAGGTCTGGTGCAGAGTATTTGTAACTTTTTAATTTTTATATATCGAAAATTCTACTCTACAAAAAGAAACAACAATATAACAGAGACGGTTTCTTTAGAAAAACGGAACGGAACCGGTTAGTATGGAATCTATGACGTCATCACAGAAAAGCTAGAATCATCACCAGAATATTTTTATGCGTATAAGAATAATTCTCATGCGTATGAAACTCGTATTACTGGTGGGCAGACAGAAGGACCAATGCCGTCCGCGTACATGACTCGAGTGGAATCCTAAAATAAAAATCATTACTAATTCTCACAAGTCTGAACGTAGCTTTGTTGAAGAGCAGCAGAAATTTCAACAAATGGGCAATTGAGTAATATTTTTAAGGCTACAGTCCCTTTAAAAGAGCGATAGAGCGGAACTATGAGTTTTGGCCAACTTACACATATTCGATCATCACAATATTTAGTGTACATAAAGAGTAAAGTCTGTATACAAGCATTTATTAATGCCAAGAACATGGCATGACGACAGCTTACGACAAAAAATATCATGCCTTATTCGCGAAAACTTTATAGATTCATGTGTTTACGTAAACCGATTTCTTTCCAATTTTGGCAGATTAAATAACAAACACTAATGAAATAATTATGCATTTTGTTTTAAATTTATCACATCAGGACAATGACAGTATAGCCAATAGCACGTCATTTTACAGTCAAATTTTCCGTTGTTAAAATCGCTCGCTAAAATCAGTCCATTTAAATAACATTATTCTTTTTGTACTTGCTGTGACACTCCCTTAACCGCACATGTACTTTTTATTCAATTGTATTATTTAATAATTGGATAACATTATTGAAAAAACAGGCCGTTTATGTCAAAAATGTCGACCTCAATAGACAAAATTTGAAAGTCAAGATATGAATCTTTATGAGTGAAAACATCGAATTTTGATACTTTATGGAAGACTAACAGGTCTAAAACCATTGTATGGTCACAGCGGATATAAACAATAAGGTTTTTAAATAGTTTATACTCACATCAACGGCTTTAAAGTATACATGTATAGCTTCACATACATTAAAATAATCCTTGCGGTTCGTTTTGGAGAACACCACATCGGCTTCTTTGTTTGATTTAATGGGCGTCATAGTTATATTTTTTAGGCCACATTAATGCTGTCGTTTGTTATGAATTATCAAAACTAAAATATGTCAACATACGTGTATACGTTTTTTAGTTGATGTTACATAGTATATTTTTAACGGAAATACATGTAGATCTAGATACTGTCTTAGATGCCTGCTTTCTATTATTATATGTCCATTATAGAGATTCAAGTGAATGTGGCCATATTTACTTATATTACTAGCAAATTACATGTATATGCCAGCTTTGGTTTTATATCAATTCTTTTTCGCAAAAAAAACGACTTTATATATTTTATTGTTGCCATATATCTGTTATCGTTATATCAAATTTCAATTGAATTGACTAGATAAAGTATACAACCTCTCAGACTGAATGGAATCGTCGACACGCCCCTAAAATTTATAATGAGATGTCACGATTATAAAAAATCACTATAGTTAAAATGTTTTGTAATGCATAACAATGCATTTAGCAAACTTTTCTTTTAACCCATTACTGGTTCTATTTACTGGATCTAATGAGTGTAGATAATCCCCATTTACACAAATGTGATCCATAATGTTCGCATATTAATTTAACATCTGTTTGAAATATTCACCTATGATATGAACCTAGGACCACGCCTGGTACCTGGAGGGTTAACAAAATATAATTTAAAACATTTTTCGATAGAAAATGTGTGATCCAAAAAGAACAGGTTTTTTTTTTTCAAAAATCTTGCCACTTTTTTGAATGAAATAAGTTTTTACTTGCCCTATACATTAATGCATATTTATGATCATTCGTAGAAATGAGGCTAGCTTTCCCTTTAAAAGAAATGTTTGTGTGTATGTTGGTGTGGGTGTGTGTTTACATGAGCAAAAGCAAATTCAAACAGACATTAGGCTATCAACAACTTTGATTTAAAGGTTTCTTTTGTGTGTTAAACCCAAATCGATACTTCTTCAGTCTTTACGATTCCGTAAACTGAAACATTGTTTTTTTTTTCATATTTTGCAATAGTTCGAACTAAGATATTGCGCTATATACTCTTTTGGAAGAAATGGTATACAGGGTGAGTCAATCAGTATAATCTAATCAGTGATTTTATATAACCAGTTCCTTTTAGTTTTTGCAAAATTGTTCCTGTATGAAATGTTATATTTCATTAGCTTTCATTGAACATTTATTGTGTTGAAATCGGACAAAGCATTCTAAAAGGGACTGGAAGGGCTGGAAATTTGTTCAGTTAAATCACGATATAAACTTTCGTCGATTGAGCATTGAACTTTTTTTCTATCATTCTATGATATATACATCTTACACTTGAGATACCTGTATGTCAAGTTGCAGACACTTGACATACAGGTATGGTTTTTAATAGCTATAACCAGATCACATGGTTTTTAATATCTATAACCAGAGCGAGGAAAGCACTGAATAGAACTTTTGAAAATGTGACCTATTCTGTTTGAGCTGTTAGTCAGGAGGAATCATCACCACAGGGTGGAAAGTTAGTACAGACTTTTTTTGTTGATTGATTTAAGATGATATATGCCTAAAGTAATATATTCCGGAGGGTGTGTAAAATTTTGCCTCTTGGCATTTTCAAAATCCAAGATGGCCGCCAAAATTCCCCCAAAATAATAATTTTTCACTATAATGGCCTAAAAGTATCTTGTAAAACATTTTATGTTCAAAATCATTATTGGGAAATGGCTTCTGGCGCTATAACAAATACATTCGACTCCAAATTATGCCATATGCATATTTCAAATTCAAAATGGCCGCCAAAATGGCCGCCAAAACAGTGGATTTTTATCAAAATGAAACAAAACAGCCGTTAAAATGCATGATATCATAAATATCAACAGGAAACATTATTTAGGGCTACAACAAGATCATTAACACCCTAAATATATTGTAAGCTTGTATAGAAATCAAAATGGCGCCTGTTCTGTGATCCAAAATGGCCGCCAAAATGTGTTTTTATGTGCAAAAATGGGATAGAGGCACCTGAAAACAGTATCTAAAGCAAAAAATGTTCAAAATAATAGAAGGAAAATGGCTGTGCGGATAACGATAGGCTCACTTCTTCCAAAACAAGGTTGTTAGCTTGTTTTATATTCATTATGGACCTGTATTGAGATCCAAAATGGCCGCCAAAATGTGTTTTTTATGTGCAAAATTGATAAGAGATACTTTACAACAGTATCAAAAACACCCAAATGTTCAAATTGATTGATGGAAAATGGCTTTGAGGGTAACAACATGAGCATTTCTTCCCAAATTAGGGTGTTAGCATGATTGAAATCCAATATGGAACCTGTATTGAGATCCAAAATTGCCGCCAAAATATGTTTTGGTATGCAAGAAGCACTTCAAAATGGTATCAAAAACACCAAAATGTTCAAAATAATTGATGGAAAATGGCTTTGGGGTAACAAAAAGATAATTTCGTCACCAAAAATAGAGATTTTAATAATATGGCATGCTTCATATTTATTATGGGGCCTGTATTGAGATCAAAAATTGCCGCCAAAATACATTTTTATGTGCAAAAACTGGTTAGAGGCACTTTAAAACAGTATAAAAAACACTCAAATTTTCAAAATAATTGATGGAAAATGGCTTTGAGGGTAATAACAGGAGCATTTCTTCCCAAATAAGGGTGTTAGCATGATTCAAATCCAATATGGAACCTGTATTGAAGTCTAAAACGGCTGCCAAAATACGTTTTTGTATGCAAAAATGGATCAGAAGCACTTCAAAATGGTACCAAAAACACCAACATGTTCAAAATAATTGATGGAAAATGACTTTGAGGGTAACAAAAAGATCAATTTTTCACAAATAGTGGAGATTTTAAAAATATGGCATGCTTCTTATTTATTATGGGATCTATATTGAGATCAAAAATGGCAGCCAAAATACGTTTTTATGTGCAAACATTGGTTAGATGCACTTCAAAACAGTATCATAAACACCAAATGTTCAAAATAATCGATGGAAAATGACTTTGAGGGTAACAACAGGAGTATTTCTTTCCAAATAAGGGTGCTATCATGTTTCAAATCCTATATGGAGCCTGTTTTGAGATCCAAAATGGCTGCCAAAGTACGCTTTGATATGCGAAAACGGATTAGAAGCACTTCAAAATGGTATCAAAAACACCAAAATGTTCAAAATAATTGATGGAAAATGGCTTTGAGGGTAACAAAAAGATAATTTCTTCACAAATAATAGAGGTTGTAATTATATGGCATGCTTCTTATTTGTTATGGAGCCTGTACTGAGCTGTAATGGCCGCCAAAATACATTGTCATGCACGGTAAGGGTTTATTGAAACTGTATCTGGTACATCAAATGTAAAAGCAACTGATGGAAATTGGCTTTGAGTACAATGTAAGCAGAGGAACATTCCTACCAGCTGGGACTACAAATACTAAATTTTTAGTATTTGTAGTCCCAGCTACCAGTAAAGAGAGTGAGTATTAATCCAGTATGGAGCTTATACTGAGATCCAAAATGGTTGCAAAATACTATTTCTATACACAAAAACAGGTTTATAAGGTGGTTTGAAACTGAATTAAATAAAATTAATGTTCAAAATAATCAATAGAAAATAGATTCAAGAGTAACTAGAGGAGCAAATACCGTTCAAATTCAATATTTATAATGTTACAAAGTTGCTTATATCCATTTGAGTGCATACAGTTGTATTTTGACGGCCATTTTGGATCACAGTAAAGGTTCTATAATAGATTAAATGTGCTACAACAACATTATGCTGGAAAAAATGTTCCTATTTTTACCTGCAAAGTCATTTACTATCAATTATTTTGTAGATTTGGAGTTTCAAAGACACCTTAACCCATTTTTGTGCCTAACTTTTACATCTCAGTACCAGGTACCATATTGGATTTGAAACAAGCCAACACCCTTATTTGGGTAAGATATTTTTATTGTTAGTAACCGGTATTTTCCGTCAATTATTTTGAACATTTCCTCTTTTTGATACAGTTTCAAAGTCATTTTAATAAACACATTTTATAGCATAAAATGACACTTTGGCGGTCATTTTGAATCTCAGTACAGGCTCCATATTGGATTTGAAAAATGCTAACACCGTTATTGGGGAAGGAATGCTCCTATTGTTATTCCAAAAGGCATTTTCCACCGATTATTCTGAACATATTTTTGTGTTTTTGATACTGATTTGAAGAACCTCTAAGAACCTCTTTTGCACATAAAAGCGCATTTTAGTAGCCATTTTGGAACTCAGTTCAAGGCTCCATATATTAGATTTGAAACATTCTAATACCCTTATTTAGGAAGAAGTGCTCCTATTTTTACCCATATATGCATTTTCCGTCAATTATTTTTGAACACTTGGTGTGTTAGATGCTGTTTTGAAGTGCCTCTAACAAATTTTTCCACATTTAGGCGGCTATTTTGGATCTCAGAACAGGAGCCATTTTGATTTTTCTACAAGCTTACAATATTAATATGATTCAAATGACGTTGTTGTTGCCCTAATTATTATTTCCTGTTGAATATATTGTATTTTGGCGGCCATTTTGGTGGCCATTTTGAATTTGAAATATGCATTTGACATCAAACATAATGAATATAAAACAAGCAAACACCCTTGTTTTGGAAGAAGTGCACCTATTGTTACCTCATAGCCATTTTCCTTCAACTATTTTTTCAGGTGCCTCTATCCCATTTTTGCACATAAAATACATTTTGACGACCATTTTGGATCACAAAACAAGCGCCATTTTGATTTCTATACAAGCTTATAATATATTTCGGGTGTAAGTGATCTTGTTGTAGCCCTAAATGTTGTTTCTGTTGATTATTTATGATATCATGCATTTTAACAGCTGTTTTGGTTCATTTTAATAAAAATCCCCTGTTTTGGCGGCCATTTTGAATTTGAAATATGCATATGACATAATTTGGAGTCGAATGTATTTGTTATAGCTTATGAAGCCATTTTCCAATAACGATTTTGAAAATAAAGTGTTTTACAAGATACTTTTAGGCCATTATAATGAAAATTTATTATTTTTGGGGGATTTTAGCGGCCATCTTGGATTTTGAAAATGCCAAGAGGCAAAATTTTACACACCCTCCAGAATATATTACTTTAGGCATATATCAAGTCAAATCAATCAACAAAAAAAGTCTGTACTAACTTTCCACCCTGCAGGCCATATATATTGAAATTCCTCCTGACTATGTGTGGAAATAAAGAATATGAATCTGAATCTTATACCCAGAATATGTCACATAGTTTTTAATAAGTATAACCAGAACGAGGAAAGCACTGAATAGAACTTTTGAAAATACTACTAAGCGGTTTTGTCTGTACATTGTACTTTTGAAAGTACTATTTAGGACTGGCGTCATTTGCCTTATACGCGAAGACAATATCACGCACAAAATTACGCGCGCATCAAACTTACACGCACAACAAGGTTTTTGAGCTAGAGCCAATTCGAGAAATGTTGACAAACTTGAAGAGGTACTTACGCCATAATCATGAGCTCAGGCTGAAAATTGGCCAAATAAAGCCATTAAAGTAATCTTTTTTACACATTTTCAGAAACCTTATGCGCCAATTGTTTCCGTTCCTACACGAATGGCGCGCCATACGGCCTTAGTAGGAACACTGCACTGATCCCATCATACATTGCTTTCTTATGGTAATAATTGATTAAGTAATGTACTTAGTTAATGTTGGTTAATACCTTAATACAATAACTAACTTTGCTTTAGGCTCACTTCATCACTAACTACTCACAATCCAATAGGAAGCAATGGGATACACACGATATCTTCTCTTCTATTTTGGTGTCGTATTACTTTAAGCACAAGATTTCTTTAATCTCAATTTCCAAATGACCCTAAACATTAAAGTTAACAAATTGAGTGTAAACAACTAAACAATAATTATAATATGTGCCACCTCTTTTCATTTTCACTTTTTTAAACATTTTGCAAAGACCATGTTTTAAGGATTAACAAGACACCTTAATGAACTTCACACGATTTCCAGAAGTACAGTTATGGTCCGTCAAAGGTTGTCAGGGAGTAAAACGTATAACTGAGATAAACGCTAGCAAAGATCAGTAAGCCCTGTATTTTCTGTTAATATGCAGATTTATTTCAAATTTCCTATCATTTTCTTGAAATGAAACTTTCCTGGTATTTTGTAGTAAGCACAAAAATTGTAAATTTGGCAAAAAAATAATTTCGGCAAATTATGACCTTGACATGTAGCTGGCATTTACGGCTCAAACGGGCTGGACAACACAATACACATTAATTAATTAATAATTTTTATTGTATATTGTTGCTATATTTAAACAGCCCAACTCCATGAGCTCCCCTCTGCAACTATATAACAATTATCTAACAATGTCTAAAAAGTCAAATCCAAGGACACTATGATTGGGATATAGGCATGGAAATGCCTTTTATTGATGTGAAAGCATTTTTAGAGATTTGTATGCGACAGTACGATATACGTTTGTAAACGTAATTTGAATATTATGTGCACAAGCGCTGGAGTTTCAGCTTTCATTTGACACCCTATTTTTGACAATTGACTAAGAAAAACTGAAGTAATGAACTTTTAAAACCCTGGAGGTCGGGTTTTTTTAAGTTGTAAATTTCATTTATCGCACCGTACAAACCAGTAACACAAGACTACGGATCAATATGAGGTGAGTGAATTTGGTCAAGATATTATTTATTTTTCTATACTTTTTCATTAATTCATTTTTATTAATAATAAGAACCGAAGAAACGACATTCAATTGGTAGGCTTTGCTAGCATTAAAGACATGGCGCAAGTACCAGACCGCATTAGAGAACAAATAACGATGGACCATTTGTTTTAAGGCTATAGTATTGCCTATCAATTGAATCGGAAGTTAAGATCGTTTCTCATCATTAATAAGATGAAAAATAATATCTTGATGGATGATGCTTGGAACCCCATGACGCATGCTTTCGAACAACCGTGCGCTTCTGTGACCAAACTCACTCACCTCATATTGATCCGTAGTCTTGTGTTACTTGTTTGTACGGTGCAAAAAATGAAATTGGCAGCTTTTAAAAAACTACCTCGAGGGTCTTAAAAGTTCATAACTTCGGTGTTTCTCAGTCAATTTTCAAAAATAGGGTGTCAAATGAAAGCTGAAACTCAAACAATTGTGCACAAAATCTTCAAATTAAGTTTGCGTATTCCGTATTGGCGCAGGAGCCATTTGTTCGAAGTGAGACGATACTTTTTGGGAGACTGTATATGTGTGGGAATCAATGAAAAAATATTTCAGTGTTTAGGTGCTCATCGCGATGTTCAAATGGTCTAATGGATCGAAGTCAGACATACGTGTAATACGATTATATCGGAACCATGTGTCCATTCTTGTTAAAAGAAAATAAATGAATATATTTATTGAATACCTGTATAAATAAGTTTGGTAATGGATTGAGTGCAGCAATTTTTTTGTTCCTGTGCATTATATAAAGTAAAAAAAGAATGAAAGAATGACATGGGTGACTTAAAGTGATATTGACGAAAACACCTTCAGCACTAAGCGGAAAATAGTGTATTACAATTAAAATGTATTTAAAGAAATTGATATAGCTAAACGCAAGGATAATACAATAATGCTTGAATGCATTTATGAACAATACAATTACTACATCAGTAAAAGAATTACTTACCAAAGCAATAAATATTCTCAAAGTGTATTATTAAACACTATCAAGCTATAAAATATCATTAAGTAGAGTAACGCTTGCACTTGTGAAGTTGAATATTGATTATTCAGAACGTGACAGGAACACTTCATACCTTGGTCAAATGTTTACATCATCACAGAGTCAACGATATTCAAAGAGTTTGTATACAGCGACAAAATAGCTACAACAACTTACATGCTTCCAGTTTAAACAGTAAATCATTGATCTCTACCGCATGTTGTATTAAAGTGCGACACAGTACGACGTGGTCGATTTATATATATGTTGACCAGGAAATTCTTACAGCAAAACTTCACTACACAGGTCAGAAAACAACGATTTTTCTTTCAGACGAGTTCAATAATTATCATCATATTGTTTCACTTGGGTATTATGCGTATAGAAAAAGAAGTACTCACAGTTGCATTGCTTCATTTTGATTAGGAGAGATTTTGTTTAAACTCATATCATGCGCCATTGCATTATTATATTTCCTGGACGACAAAGGTTTGCAAGGTTAACTGAAATAAATTTTATTCCAACAACGGATAATACGGATTCGCGGCTATTAAACCACGACATTTTCGCCTGAGAACAAAAGTAAAAACGACGGATTTTTGCATCTACTGTTTTATTTAAGCCTGACTGTTCCAGGGAAACGGACTTTGGTAAAGTCATTGCAAGATTTATTTGGTAAATTAAACGACACAATCTTTAATATGTATACGTCGTAGGATGTATCAGAGTGGCATATTCTTATTAATTCAATAAAAGCCACATTCTCTAAAAGAATAAATCATAACGATTATCTCGAAAAACAAAAACTTGAAGAATATTGGGGATACTTTTGACAGCGAGAAACGATCCGTGTGAGTCACAAACTTCCAGGTATGATGAGTTTTTTCTAAGACGTAGGACTCGTTTAAAGTGGTTCTACAAGTGTAACTATTCATCTTGACTATCTATACATGTGGAAGACATTGAACCAATATTTTTTGTGGGACGTTGAAGTTTAATTAGAGATTAGAGGTACTCATTACTCTGTGAGCAATGTAATGTTACAAATTACAAATTGTTAAGAAAATGTTTCCGCCTTATGTTTCAGGAAAATATCTTCTCAAACTGTGTGTACAATTATTAATTTATTCCCTTGTATTCCCTGAATGCATAGCTCAAAATGACTCCGTAGTTTGCTCACTCGATTTTTACGGCTTTTTCAACCATTGGTTAAAGTATAACCCAGGTCATTGGACTGGGAAGCAATGGGGTTGTAAGTTTGTTTTTGAGTGTCAGTCTGATTGCACTTGTATTCTAGGTAGTAGATATGTTACCGAAAAATGTGAGAGTAACCATTCTTACTATGAAATAGGCTATCCTTGGAATTTTGGCAAAAGTGAAGTGACTTTGTGGGAAGATGTGGGTCTCTCTGAACTAGAACAAGATGCATTTATAAGACTGAAAGACCAAAAAAGATTACATCTAGTTTTAAGAGGGAATAGATTACAAGAGATAAAAGCTGAGCATTTTCGTGAACTAACACATGTTCATGGATTGTATTTGGATTATAATGAAATAGGTATACTTGATCCTGTAGCGTTCCATGGTCTTAATAATCTTCAACGTGTACTTTTAAACAGTAATTATATATCTGTTATTCATCCCCAGCAATTCCTGGGTCTAAACAGTATAACCCTACTGGTATTAAGCTTTAATAACATTAAAGAGGTATTTCCTCAACTCGGTGGTCTTTCTCGTTTGAATTATCTCCACTTGGGTAACAACAAATTAGATGAAATTGACCCAAAATGGTTTGAGGATTTTCAATATCTTACAGTGTTGGATATTAGCGGTAACAATCTTACAAATATTTACTTACAATATTTTGAAAATCTTCAGTATTTGGATACCTTACAGCTTAATGGTAATAACATTTTCCAACTGCATTCGAACCTCTTTAAAAGTTTGCGCGTTATAAGATATTTATATCTTAACCAGAATCAAATTTCTGTTCTTAATCCAAATCAATTTACAGGCCTAGTAA
>JXSR01S047154.1:0-11430 GCA_000969725.1 Ophiothrix spiculata
AGTCTCTATCAACGCTGGAGGCTACCCTTGGCTTAGGTGCAC
Organism: Ophiothrix spiculata; assembly: GCA_000969725.1. NCBI lineage: Eukaryota > Metazoa > Echinodermata > Ophiuroidea > Amphilepidida > Ophiotrichidae > Ophiothrix > Ophiothrix spiculata. The sequence continues at coordinate 43 of JXSR01S047154.1, forward strand.
TTTGCCCCGCTTTCGCCGGGCCAGAGGTTCCAGACGTGTTCCGTTTTTGTTTAAGCATGGTCGAATCATTGAAAATCAATGGAGCAATGAGAGCTACCCCGTTTGCGTGGTGGTCACGTCGATGTCATACGGTCTTTTTTCTGTTTTAAGATGTTAATCAAAACGTGGTCGGAAGAAAATTTATGGGTGTATTTCTTTTTGTAATGTCCGTGTTGAGTGTAAAATGACTACGAAATTCGTGTCAGTGAGTTTAAGTGTTGGGGTGTGTAATGAGGGCAAGGCTTGTGGCTGGGGAAATTCCACCAGCACCGCCTCTGAAATTAAGTTGCAGAGGGGTTTCGATAAACATTTCCCTTCTCTTCACCCTAAATAATGTGAAAATAAAAACGATATTACCGAGTAGCTTTACTTGTATTATTATGCAATATGCAATAGTTATTAAAAACCGACGGTTCTGGGCGGTTGCAATTGTTCACAACAATAGCAATCTACCGGAACCAACAGTTTTAGGCGTTCAACCGCCGCGCCGCGGCGTGCCGGCTGAGTTTCAAGTGCTCCCTATAACAGTGCCATTTTGGTCCCTTTGCCTTTGTACTCTCTTACGCGACAAACATTGTTGATCATATTGCGCAAGTGTATAAACTTAGAATAAACAACTACATACACTGAAAACATTATTTCGTCAAACGTGGTGGAAAAGTCGTCAAACAAGGGTTATAAATTAGTCATGCAAGTGAATTTCCCCTTATTCGTCGCTTGACAATATTTGCGGGCGCATGCCAAACGAAAACAAATGCAGGACAAACTATTTTTGTAACTGTACGAATTACAAATCTGTGAAGGACGAGTTTGAAAGATTGACAAATGTACTTTTCGTTAATTGACAAATGCACATTGTCATGAGCTAAGGTCAAGACAAACTAATGAAGGCATGACAAGCTATGTTGACAAACTTCTTTGAGCACGACTAACCATACCTGAGAGCTGACGAATTTGCATGACGAACGAGTCGTATATAACGGGTTTCCGTACCTTCAAGAAGTGGCGTGGCGTTTTGATTCTCGAGTCGATTGCACAGGAGGACAATTAGCGACAACACCTCTTTCGATTCGAACAGAATAACTCTTCAATTCCAGGTTAGGTTTGTGCCTAGCATATCATTAAATTCCGACCAGCCCGCATTGGATTCGGAGTCGGACAGAAAACTACAGAACAACACTACTGGACTCGGAATTCCCGTACTCATGCTAAAGCTTACTCATATTTCATCATCAGATTCTGACCAGACTAGTCCATCTAGATGGACCTCACAAGCGAGCGCCGTAGGCGACGTTAGCGAGGTCCATCTGGATGGACTAGACAAGACAGCCATTTCAAAACCTGCAAGCAGAACCTGAGTGTTTCGTCTCGTTGATTTCACATGGATTGAGCTATACCTAAATGGAATTAGTCTACCGAAAACAAAACCTCTTGAAAACTAGTGTCGCTTGACAAATTAAGTGACAAATTATTATTCTTGCATGACAAATTAATTTTTATGCATGACAAATCATTTTTTCTCATGACAAACTAATTTTTCAGCATGACTAATTGTCATGAGAAAATCGTCATACTAGACCGTTTTTCATGACTAATTATAATTCGTCGTTCATTAATTGTATGACGAATTCCACGACAAATTATAGTTTGTCATACTAGAACATTTTCATGACATCTTATTATTTGTCAAATGATGAAACAAAATTTTCAGTGTAGAATTGGTGTCAGTTTAGCTCCTCATGTTTGCATTATGATCACGTCCCTTCCCGTCCTTTTCCTTCTCTTTTTCATACTGTGTGTATAGAAAGAATACTCGCAATTATCTTCTGTTGCACAAAACACCTGTTTCTAATCTTGGACTTCACATTTTTTTTCTATATAATGCAAACAAAACAGGTATTCATCGTTATAGTTGTAATTCTAGGTGTACGTTATCTATCAAATATGTAATACAATATAAAAGTATCGCCTCACCTCGAAAAAATTGAATTGTGCATCAATATGGAACTCGCAAACGTAATTAATTTAAAGATTTTGTGTACAAAAAACCTCGACCTCATTTCGAAGTTGCTAATTTCCTTTTTGCACTGTTTCAAACGTTCATAATTTCAATGTTTCTCAGACAAATGTTAGAAATAGGATGTCAAATGAGGTGATGCAATACTTTTTTTGGTCGTCATAATATATCACTTGATATGTATTGGGTTTGAAATATTTCTCCTTCGTAAAATAGATTGTCCCGTGTGGAATAACATGATTTTATAATAAATAAGAAAATACAAATATTATTGTATTTTACCCGGACGTTAAGTATAATGTGACCATAGTTTTACAAAACACCTCCTAATGGGTGACTTTTTCTGAAGCTAAAATATGTACTTTTACACCCTAAATGGGTTTTTTACCGTTTTTGCTTTAGGGATATCCTAACCGGTGTCACCTTTTAATCCTTAAAAAGAACCCTTGAAAACAATCCTTATTCACCTTTTTTTGGTCAAGGCTGCTTACAAATGTTGATACAAAAACCACATGGATGCGTAAATGAGTGTAAACTCGAGCTTACTCGAAACGTACAGTATATTTACATGAATGATGTGCAGATGCTTGAATGGACCTATTCAAAATAATCATTAAATTTGCACATTTAGAATTTTTTTGCACATGAAAAGTATTTTTCCTGACAGAATATACTTCAAAGATTATACTTATGAGGATATTGGAAAATCGACCTTGGGACCTGTTCACCAACTTCAGCGGCCCGTATCTCGGAATGTGATTTTTCGACTTAAGGTACCTTTTTCTGTAACGCGTCAAAGTTGTATTCGTCTTATCACTTGTCAAGTGCAGCTTATCTACATTTTCATTAGTTTTGTCATATACTGTGATTGCATGGCCTTGTAGCTTTCTGCATAGCATAACTTCGGGTGACCTTCATTTACGAGCATAGCTCTTAAAGGTTTTTCCTCCAATCACAATCCAGGTTTCTGAATACCTCTTCCATGGATACAGTGAATAACTTTAAAGATTTTGGGTCGCCCTGTCTTAATACTTTCAAGAAAGATTGATCATTGTGTTGATCACCCCGATATATTTTAAAGGTTGGTCGTAATCCAAAACATGTTTGAGTTTGCCAAAGATCACACAAGACATTATCTTTATTTCAAATGTCTAGTAAAGTGTGCATCCATGGCTACGATATAATTTCATATTTTCCCTCGTTTGACTTGAATCAACTTCTCACAACAATTTTGAATTACTTTTATATTTATCTTTTCTAAGATCACAATTTCTAGAATGTGATGTCATATTTTCAGTAATTGTTATGTTTTTTATTACTATCTGACTATCTATCTATGTCGACCGCGGTCGGAAGCCATGATGAATTTTCTCCACTGTTGTCTGTTTAGCATGAGTTTGAGAAGTTCGTTTTGATCAATGCCAGCATCCTGTGTAAGAAGTACTGGGTAGGTCAGCCTTGATCTTCCCTGTGCACGTGTCCCTTGGGTGGGCGTCCAGAACACTAGTCCAGACACTGGTTCCTCAAGCCGTCTAGCACAGTGAGCAGCAAAGTTTAGGCGGCGACCTCTCACTATTTCTGATAGTTTGGGTAAATCACCGTATATTACCTCCCTGGTAGGATGATCTCTCCAGTTGAGGTTTTGAACCATCATTAATAGCTGGTGTAGCACCCATCTAACCTGGCATTAAGTCTTTCTGTCAGTGTCCACCCTTCTGAGCCATACAACAGAATACTTTCTACGGCTGCACGGAAGAAGTTATTACAATATTCTATAAAATGTTGACTTTGAATCATAATGATTGATCTGATTGTGTATTATATGAAGGTATGCATTCTTATTTTAATCGGTGTACGTTAGACGGTACAATGTTCCCTGACAATGTTTTATAGCATAAGTCTTGTCGTTCGTGGTACGAAACGTTCCTCTAATATTAAGTAAAATAATATATTAAGTTGCACTGTTTGAAAATGAGGACATTGACTGTATTGTTGATTTGTATAGAAAACAGTGTACTTTTCCAAAACAACTAATTTAATCAGTGATTGATTCGTCAGCCTCATACAAGTTTCATGGCATTTTTAAGTTGTCATGAAAATTTAATGGCATGCATTGTAAACGGGAAGGGGATGTCTAGACTTAATCCAGAGGGAATTTGAAATTGAATATGTATTTGAATTTCTAAATAGTAGCTAATTACGTTAAGAGTTATGTTCTTCTGTGTTTAGAAAACAATTTTTGTTCGCCGAAATTGCAGGGAAATACCTTGCAGACATTTTGTATGTGTAGGAGGAGATATCAATTGGAAATGAGTTGTAATAAATGAAAGCTTTAAATTATTCAATAGACAAACTTAGTTAGAATACCTTCCAGTCGCAGCGTGTGTGTAACTGCAAGATGTAAGCTTCTCAAAAACACTCGAGTGAAGAATTTTATGGCTATCGTATCAGTATCAAAGTACCCTGGAGGGGTCCAGGGGCAAAACCCCCGAAGCTATAGAGTTTTACTGCATTGTATGCTTTTTTTTAGTTATATGAAAGCCCCGTTTGGGGTCGAGGGGGCCTATAGGGTTGAACTGCATTTTGTGCTTTTTTGTGGGGTTATATGAATATGTATGATCGTTTTTTTTTTGGGGGGGGGGTGCCGGGGGTGGCAAAATTATGCCACCTTAAAATATTGAGGGGCACAGCCCCCCCCCCCCTTCCCGTGCCCCCTGCTTCCTAAGCCAGTGAGTATTGATACTAAAACTTTATTTTAATACAATCGTTGCAAAATATGAAAAACTATTTGTTTTGTTTCAACTAAATACATTTTTTTATTAGTATTGAGTCTGGAAGAAGAAATCTGAACAGAAAAAAAATGAGCAACCTTATTTGTGGGAATATTAGAATTGGATTGAGTGTGTTTAGTCATTACCTCTTTGTAATGAGCTTAAACATAATTACCTTTATATTGTGTTTTGTGTTCGTCCTAACCAAAAACCGATCGTTCATACACACATAACTTTTGATGAGTCACTGTGATGCACTAAAATGAGTCTCCAGTTTGTCCGTCAGATGAGACGTTTCGTGAACTAAACGAGTCATAAAAATGAGTTAAATGACCCAAATAAATGAGTCATTGGAGAAATGACTCACTTACATGACTCATTAAATTCACGAAATGTTTCATCTGACGGACAATCTGGAGACTCATGCTGATGAGTCAACCGACTCATTTTCAGATTTGATGAGTCAAAATGGCTCGTTTAAATGAATTTGCCTTTTGTCATGACAAAAGGACTTATTGACTTATTCGAGTGACATCCTCTTTGTGCACAAACATGGAGGATGATATCCGAAAGGTGTTGGTGACTGTAGACACAATATTGCCCATCATCAATATAGTAGACACTAATTCCGAGTCAAATTCTAAGTCCAAGAGGTTAAGCTTATTGCAGTAAAACAACAATGGACTAAATGGTCCAATATTGTAAGTTAACTCCATATAAAATGACTCGCCACGTTTTCAAATTTCGTATTTGACTCAGTAATTTATGTAAATGAGTCAAAAGAAGACTAAGCTTGAATGATCAAATGTGTCAAAATTTGACCTTGACTCATCTTTGGCCTCTTGTGAGTCAATTAACATCTTGTGAAAATGAGTCATGTACTCTCATAAGTAGTTTGACTCATTGTTCAGATTTTATTTAGGTCTTTAATGACTCGTTTGATTCAGTTTTGGGTCATATTGCATATGACTCATGGAAAACACATCTGAATGGGTCAAGTGACTCATCAAAAGTTTTGTGTGTACCATACCGTATGTTAACTTATTTATCATTCATTTAACCAACCAAATATTTTGCAAGACAAATTAGAGTAGTAGAAAATATGGTAACATGATACGATCATGTTGAACATGTAATTACTAATGGTGCGTTTACACTGTGACGACTTGTTTCGACGTAGGGTAACGTATTTGCAACTAAAAGGTTGTAACTAAAAGCGATTGATAGTAACGATAGGATGCGTAGCTAGCAGTGTGTGTAAGCGTTAGCGTTCTTTAACTAACGATGACGGGCGTGAAATTCAAAACTGCAATACGCAGGTCTACGTTGCTTATCGTTACTCCCAATACGTCGCAGTGTAAACGCACCTTTAACCCTATTATATCGCTCTTTGTTACAGAGAGTTATTTTGAGATCAAGTTGTGGACTGTCTCGTTCTGATTTAGGTACAAAAAGCTGGCATTTTTATACATATCAAATTTGTGATTAAAGTGCACAATCGCAACCTCGCTGTGGTAAAACATTGTGACGATGACTATAAGCATATTATTCCTTAGATGAAAATACATCTTGGTTCTTGGTTAATAAAATCAAATTTTTATTTGGTTAATCAAGATATCTTAACAGAAAAAGCTACGAAACATATTTGTTCATCAATAGTTGTTATTGTTTATGATATTAAACAATATCGTTTATTTTCATTGTCATTCATGCATTGGTTTGCATTTCAATAATAAAATACTTTATTTTTCAATATAAGTACAAGCAAGTCAGCATTTAAAGCGTTTAGGCGCATGAACTCGCTGGGATCACACAATATACTTGTACAAGCTTCAAAACAATACCTGAGAAACATTCCTTCCTTGTTTATTCAATTGTTCTTTATGAAAACATGTGTAAGGACATTGACTGTTGTAATTAATTGAATAGAAAACCATGTACTTTTCTAATTAATCTTAATCAACCAGTGATTAATTAGCCATCCTCGTACAAGTTTCAATTTCATATTCAACAAACTGCATCTCTAGGCTTCATTAACATTTAATGGGATACTATGTATATGAGAAGAACAAAGTCTAGACTTTACTTCAACTGGAATTTGTAATCGAATATGTATTTGAATGTTTCAATAGCAACTAATTAAGTTGAAAGTTATATTCTTTTGACTACAAAACAAAATTGCTTGCCGTAAGAGCTGGGGAATATATACCTTGCAGACACTTTCCGGATTGCAAAATTTATGACTGGAAGAAGTCTCGAGCGCTAGAGTATTCAACATTTTAACGTAATATGAATACTCTGTAATCGCATTGTGTATTAACTGAAAGTTGTCGATGCGAGGAAATAAGGGCCTAAATACTCAATCGAAGAATTTGATGATTATTAATGGTGCGTTTACACTGTGACGACTTGTTTCGACGGAGGCTAACGTATTTTCAACTAGAAAGTTGTAACTGAAAACGCTGATAGTAACAACAGTGTGCTTGTCTAGCAGCGTGTGTCAGCGTTAACTGACTTAAACTAACAACGACGGGCGTAAAATTCAAAACTGCAATTCGCAGGTCTACGTTGCTTGTCGTTACCCCCAATTCGTCACAGTGTAAACGCACCTTTAAGCATGATTTTGAATATCAAAAGCTTTTTTTGAATATTTCATTTTTCTCTGAGTGTATTCACACAAAACTAGTGCATGGGTTGGGTATAAAACAATTCCTTTACAAATTTATCAAAATAAAATAAAAATCACTTTTTTGGTCCTCAAATGTTTTTGGCTCGAAATGTTAACTTCTTTGCCCAAGAGATCTTTATTTCGAGGTATATATAATTATACATACTTTGGTATCTGACTACGAAAAAATGACACAAATAAATTAAAAGTTTCATTTGATATTTTTGATCAAGAAGAGCTATATACATCTCAATCTTAAATGCCACATCGTTACAATCAGAGTTCAACGGTTTGTCACAAATATCAACCATACAATTGGAGGTTGGAAACCTGCATAGTTTTCAATGACAAAAGTTGTTATAGTAGTGATGTTAAGATTTTCGTTTACTCGTTTACATAAAACGAAGACCGATATATTTTCAAAGATGTTTCGTTATTATGTACACTCAGAAAACTGAACAGAAATGATTTGAACTATCTTGCTTTTGAGAGAATAATCTAATGGAATTGATTGTTTATTTATTTGCAGATCAATAAATGCCTCTGAGCTGTGTATTGCATCCATTGTAATCAATGAAACCTCATTGCTATACCGTATGCTAAGGGTCTTTTTTATCGTTAATTATGCTGAATGACCGCGGACTCACACTATGTCGACAAGGGACGTAAAGGTGCGTTTAGACTGTGACGACTTGGGGTAACGACAAGCAATGTAGACCTGCGAATTGCAGTTTTGAATTTTCCGCCCGTTATCGTTAGTTTAAGTCAGTTAACGCTCCCACAATCCGCTAGCCACGCACACTATCGTTACTATCAGTCGTTTTCAGTTGCATGTTTAAGTTGCAAATACGTTACCCTCCGTCGAAGACAAGTCGTCACAGTGTAAGCGCACCTTTTCCAAAATCATGAAAGATTCATGCTCAGAATGTATTATTATGCAGTGATTTGGTCTTAATCAATCCCAAACAACCATTGGTAGTCTCTTCAATTCCATAATAACAATATTTCACAATGTTGTAGAATACAATAGATACGATCTCTTTGGGGAAGTACATGTATGTTTGTTTGTTTGTTTGTTTACCTCGGTTGATCCGTGACGGACACATGCCATTAGATCCATGATGAACTCATGGTCTCTTCCAAGCTCATACAGAAGTACCAACCTGGATAGCCAGAAATGGCTAATCTATGCATGCTGGCCAATGCATCTTTAAAAAGATGCCGAAAATAGAAAAGATAGCAAGAAAAAGAGAAAGAGAAAGATGGCCACACCCTACACAATTGTACAATTTACTCTTAGCCCTTACTTCGTGAGAAAAGAAATAAGGAATTCTAGTCTCATGCCCCGATGCAAAGGCTTGGTCTTCTATTTTTCCATGAATACGTATAAAAAGGCGTTGATGACAGGAGAAGTGGAGAGGCTACTTTTTGTCAAAAATGTACGACGTATGTTTGGTAAAACAACAAAAGACAGTTTTTCCTCCTACATTTTAATTTCCAAATGGTGATCCCAAAAATGTATCGAAAGTTCAGAAGATAGTGTGATAAATTTATGTGATTATCTTACACATTTTCCATGTAAAACATGATTTCAATAAAAAAAAATTCTTACTACATTTCAACTAATCTGACAACGTCATTGATTTGCCTGTCATTTGTAGACAGATAAACATCGCTTAGGACCACGAAACCTTTGTCTATTGTTTGGGCTTACACAAATCCCATACATGCATCAAAATATCAGCTGAGGAATATCTTATCAATAAGAGTAGCAATATTTATTCAGTTCGTCGACTTAAACTTTTCCATTCGTAATAAGCTTGAAAACAACGATTGTGTTATTCACTACCAGGCAAAAGTTGATATCATTACGAAAACACTTCAAACTTTTTAATTTAGTAAAAATAAAAATTGGTTATCTAGCCAGCACTGTTTTATTTAACAGTGAACTTATAGGTCAGTATGTGATAAGGATTTTTCGTGTTTTCCAAACGATGTCCAAGATGGACCCGTTTGCAATGTAGTTATTGCCATATTATCAAATGATATTATCAAAAGTGATCGTCGTATCGGTGTTTCACATACGGTTCTATCTTAAGATAGAACCGTATGTGATTTAGTTTTCATTAATCGATAATGAATTGTGTGGGATAGATCGAGATAGGACCGCATGTGTAAACATTAATTTGAATTTATTGCACATTAATCAAATTTGTTAATTAATATCTAATTAACTAGGAAGAAACCAAATCTGAAAATCTGCAATCTTGAAGAGTTCAACGTCAAAGTATTAATTCCAAATTTTCTGAAAAATGTCACAAATACGAGATAGAACCGTATGTGATGTAGCCGACGACTGTTGTGCTTCATAAACATGAACATGAATACATGATGGCATTGACTGTTCTGTTGATTCACAAGGCAAGCTTCTTGCAAGTTTCAATTTGTAAATTCTCAACATAATTCTAAATACCTTCAGGCATTACCATGAATATCTAATGACATGTTTCGTATATGAGAAGAATAGACTAGTCTAGACTCAATCGAACGTGAATTTATTATCGACTATGTATTTGAATTTACGCTATGGTAGCAGATAACTCAAATGAAAGAGGTGAAATGTATGCACGTAAGGGCTTTACTTTACAGCCACATTTACAGCCACATGCTTTGAACTGAAAGATGTCGATACAATAAAATACGCAAATACCTCATAGACTTGAAGTATTTTTTTAAAGAAATATTTGCGATTTTTTAATTTAATTTCAATAAAATATGACATTTCAATATGACAAGTCAATTGTTGAAATATGCAAGTCTTTTGTTTAAAGGTATAGGTCAACATTGCAGCCTTTAGGAGCATGTACTTGTAGGCCTACATCACCAAAACATCAGCTATAGTACTGAAAATATATACAAACGAGCACAAAAATCCCTGCTAACATGACATCTGAGGAAACGACCTCCTATGTGAGGACAGATTTTATGTCCCCACTTTTTTCATGCCAGAAGTGGCACATATACCCCATGGATGAAGTATTGCGTTGTCCTAGGTACGATATATATTTAATGAATTTGTTCTTCGTCTATACATATTTTTACAAATGTGTGTATGTTCTCACAGTGCTAAATTAATAAATTTAGTGGAAATGTCTTCACGTCTTCATATATTTAAATAATTTTTCTCACGCAGTGAGTCTGTCTTTGATTTGACCAATTATCACTTCAACAACTAATATCTTCTGTATCTTCTACACTACCTCCAAAAGCATAGATTTTGAAACTTTTAACACGCATTTTGTAGAGCTAGTAGGGAAGGCCCCACAACTCAAGTTACAAAGTGGTAACCATGCGAGTTCTTACTTAATTCTTTCAAAACCCACCTTTTCCATGATTTTTCATTAATTTTACCCCTTTTTTGCAAAATCAATGACAAAATTAAGGTAAAACATACCCTCCCCCCATTTCTTCAAAATTTTCAATGACAATATTTTCAGACATCCTTTTCAGTGACTCTTATAATTAAATGCATTAAGAACAAAACATATAGGTATCAACATTACATTAATTTTACCCATTTTTTTCTTCAAAATCAATGACAAAATTAAAGTAATAAAAAAAAAACCACCCATCCCCCTCATTTCTTCAAGGTTTTCAATGATAAGATTTTTAGACACCCCTTTCAATAACTCTTATACTTTAATATATTAAGAACAAAACATACAGGAATCAACATTACTTTTCATGTCTGCTGTACTCCTGTTACTCCCAAATGAAAATGCAACAAGGCATTGTGTACAATAAATTGGAATGTGCCTCATTAATCAGTACCTCTTGTTATATTTGCCAATTACTGTAATTATATACCAAATTTTTGCCATGTTGGTGACTAT
>JXSR01S047158.1:4708-25811 GCA_000969725.1 Ophiothrix spiculata
TTTTTTATTTATTCTTTAATTGCACTAGTCCCCAGGCACAACATGGCATGCCATTTGAATGTTTCAGAATGCAGGCATAGTATAACATAGTTCTTAAGAAAAAATATATATTTTGTTCAAATTCATTCGAAATAATGAAGTAGTTTTTGAATAAATTGATTTAGCCAAAGAATATTTACTTAAATTCTCAAAAAGTATATCAAGTGATTAATAACACAACCCCCTTACATAAAAATACAAAGAAGCATCTAAATTTAATTGCTGTGGTTTTCAGTAAATTTTAGCACACCAAATTATATGAATGTCATGAGAACTCTTGCTCAGAAACTGTTATACTCAGCCTGTAACTGAAATAATCTTAAAAATGTATAATTTTTATTTCATATAAATGTTGGCACCATATTTATTCTTTTCCGAAATAAATTTCACATTTTGCCTTTGTTTCTTGCAATTTGCTACTAAATAGTTTTAAATTGTCTCCCCAACATGCATGGAATTTGCATAGTTTCATGTTCAACTCACTTGTAAAATTATTATAAACATTAATAGCACTTATTTGGACAAAAACCTTTTTTCTATTAAGTTAAATCGCCATCAATTATTTTATTTAAAAAGTTGGTGCTTGGATGGGTGTTTTTTCAAATTTCACAGAGGCAAGTCCTTACCCAAACCAAATTTGAGTACCCCCCCCCCCCCTGGTCGCTATCAAGTCTTTTGATCAACAGATAACATTAAAGAAGAGGTTATTATTGATTCTTATACCATCTTCACCTATTCTACTTATAAAACTTAAGCGCTATGGGGGCAAAAACTTAATACTACACAAAAATATATGAATACTAAATGGCCATCATATGAAACAAACTGTAATTATCAATACAAAATATTGTTTAAGCAGTTGAATATAGCCTATATGAAACATAAGATGTTCATACTTATAATAACTCTTATTCCAAAGATGCCAGCATCTTATTTTTATTCTTTTATAACATTTTTACCACAAATGAATGCAAACAAGCTTAAAACATGACCCAATATACCACGTGTATCAAAAAAAATTGTGCACGTATTAAAACTGATTTTGACCTTGCTAAAAGCACCAAATCATAATTTTCTTGTTATTGTCGTAAGGCAGATTAAATAAGCTTCCAAATGCAGAAAAAATTATAGAAATCCGATGAAAAATAAAAAAGATATGACCAATTTTGTAAGTACTTTTAGCTTTTATCATAATGCCATAACCCGTAATTGTGATATGTAATATCTTGCTTAACTGTGTAAATCCCATTGGAATGGAAGAAAAAGAGACGTACTTACAAAATTGGTCATACCTTTTTTATTTTTCATTCGATTTCCATCATTTTTTCTGCATTTGAAAGCTTATTAAATTTGCTTTACTACAACAACAAGAAAATTATGATTTGGTGCTTTTATCAAGGTCAAAATCGGTTTTAATCCGTGCACAATTTTTTTTGATACACGTGGTATAGTTTCATAATTAATTGTGTCCCATTATTTATTTCTTGTGTTAATTGAACATATTATTTTAGAATACAAGAATGAACAATGGCTGTTATTTATTAAGCTTAAAAATAATATGAAAAGCACCAATTTGAAATTAAACATAAACAACTGAATCAAAATAATTGACTCTGTGTAGTTTCTTGATTAGGAATACAGGCATCAATACATATATCAGTGATGCAGAGACGTAGTCAGCACTGGGCAGGGGGGACAGGCTGCCCCCTGACAAATTATCTAGCGGGAAATCAGAAAAGCAAACGGGAAAGACAAGAAAAAACATAAATGCTGCAAAGACATGAAACTGTGGGAAAATGCAGATAAACTTAGGGGAAAATGTGCCAAAATTAGTGAGAATTGCTTAAAATTAGGGGTATGTTTGTTTTTTGGGTGGGGAGGGGGGGCTTGTCAGTCTTTAAATTTAAACAAAATTCATTATTTTGGATCTACAAAAAAATATTTTTTTCCAGGAAAAATTAGGAAGAAATGTGCATGCGCCAGGCAAAATTGGGAAGAAAAATGTATTTGCCCCACCCAACCAAAAAGTCTGACTGCGCCACTGGTGATGCAATGATGATAATGACGTCTTTGTATTTCCAACAAGAAAGGACTACTCAAGAGCATCTATACTCAAGACAGTACAACCAGAACAAAATAATTTCACAAAAGACTAATGAAATCTCCACTATTACCTATTCCGTAAGCTTAACTGAAGTGCAGAAAGCTTTTGATACTATGGACCATGCATGCTTGCCTATCTTTATTTTGGTTGTACTTCTTTAAGGGAAAACAAAATACAATCTTACAATATAATACAATATGTAAAGAGTAGAGTACAACATAATACTTACAATCAAACCTGGGTACAGCCAGTGATGCACTCGTTGATGCCCGCCCGGGCAGTGATATGTTGCCGGGCATGGTAAACGAGAAACACGGAATACTAATCATGCATTGGAGCTGCCCAGTTCATAGACAAATATACAACACTTATTCTATACAATATAATATATACATACACTTTTATAATTACAACATAACAAGAACATTTCATATCACTACTTCAGCAAATAATGGATTCTTTCACGAAAAGGTCAAAGGGCAAACAAAGGGCAATGGTGTTGTGAAAATCAAAAGGCTTCAGATACAAACATCACATTTTGTAAGTCAGTTTGTCTTTCAGTTGACAACCTTCGTAATTTTCCCTAAACTGATCAGGGGCCAATTTCACTAACATTTAGCTATGGTCAATAATCTATTCAACGAGGTCACTAAGCCCCGTTTTGATCGCTATTTTCAAAAAATGATCGCTAAATAGCAAGTATTCTTAACAATTTAGCGATCATCTTTGGAGTATGCGATCAAAACGGGACTTAGCGACCATTGCTAAATGTTAGTAAAATCAGCCCCAGGAAAGGAATAACAATTCTTCTAATTAACCATTTTAGTAGTCTGACCTTTGACTGTCTGTTAAAGGTTAGACTATCATATATGTTATCTGACCTTTGGCCTATTGTGAAAGGATCTACACAGATATTTCCCATCATCATGTTACTTTAAGAGGTGCATTGGAATAACTAATGGTGACCCTATATCTTATTTTCATCAAAAATTTTAAAATTAATGTGAGAAAGCTCCATAAAACCAATATACAAAATGCACCTCTTAACATAAAATAATGATAGAAACATTGTAAAAATTCTACTTTATTCAAAAATTCAAATCTGGAACAATTTGAAAGCAAATATTTCAAAGTGAATCATGGTTAGACATACAATAGTGTGGCTTTGGTCTACCTCATCAATTAGGCCTAAAAAAAATTGTTTGATTGGCGTAACCTGACCTACCCTAATTTTACCACCGACCCTAGATATTTTTATTTTTTTGAGCATGGTAAAAAACCTCCAAATCCTAAATTTGATGGGAACCGATTCATGGGAGCCCAAGATATGGCTTGCAGGACATTCAAAATGACAAATAAAAGATGTGTTACAGAAAAAGTGAAGATGTTTTGTATATGTGCCATATATTTTGTGTTCTTGTATGTGAAACATAGACTTACAAAATAAAATAAAAATTAAAAAAAAAAAAATCCGACCTACCTACCCTATTTTTTGTTCTATGTTACGCCAATCAAACAATTAATTTTTTTTTGGCCTTACACAAAATAATTCCAAACACAGATTGGTCAATTCTTATGAATTGGTCGGTAACTCATTGCACTCTCTCAAAGAACTTTATCATGCAGATAAATGAGAAGTGTGAATTCAATATATGCACAAAATTGGATTAAATACTGTCAGTTCTTGTCCCACTTTAAAAATAATACTGCATTGACATTGAACTTGGTTTGCCAAACAAAAAAGTAAGTGACGAAATGCCATCAATTAATTATCTATTAACTATGGGAATAACTGATCTGGAGTATAATTCTTTTCAATAATTTAATACTTGGAAAAAATCTATACAATAAGGACATACATAACAATACATTTGCAAGAAACTCATCCGAGACTGCGTGATCTGTTCAATTATCTTCTTTTTATATTATTTGTTTCAAATTGTTGGTCTGCTTGTAAGGGTTTTTAGTATATAATTCAATGAAAGCTTTACTGCATGATTGTATTTTGTTTGAATTTTTGCATCTAGGTTTATTAGATGATAGATAATGGTGTAACTATATTGAAATATGTGTATAAAAATCAGATTTATCTATGCCAGACCAACTCCCTTCTAGGCCCATAATCAGAAGTTTGAAAAGGGGGTGGGGGGTACAGGGATGCTCAAAAAAGAGTTTAAAATTTCGTCTATCTCTGTACCTCAAAATGGTACCTGCAAAAAGCACACAATTTGGGGGCAAATTGGGTGTTTGAGTGACAACTCGCCGATCAATATACCAAAACAAATGAAAATGCACCCAAAACCTTTTGAGCATCCCTGTATACCATTTGTCAGTGAGAACCTCTACCCCGGTGTGGTGACTCAACTTCAAAATGTTTTAGATGACCGAAAACTCAATTTACCCAGCCCCCCTTTACCCATTTTAAAAAGGTTACACTGGGTTTTTAAATATGTTTTGGTGTTTTTTACTTAAAATCTGGGAAAAAATTATCTTGTTTTTAACATAACAAATAAAGTTTTTGAGGATTTTTAAGGGTTCTTTTTGTTGTTGTTGATGTTTTTTGGTAAGAATTTAGAGGTTTTAGGACCTATGCTCAAAAAAGCGCCCTCGCCTTAGCCCCTTCACTGGTTATGGGTCTACATCCTTCAGAGAGAGACTTTTGTAATATCTACCTGTAGAACTATGTTCTTTGCCATCTAATGTGAACTTCTAACTATGCCTGAAAAAACTGTTTGGTTCATGTTATATATTTGACAACTGATATAACAAGCGGCTTTACCACACAAGTTCAGCAGATTAATTTGCCACCATATACTTCCAAAGACATTTTTCTATAAAAAAAAATAGCAATGTAAAATATTGGATACTTTGTTTAAAATAGCTGATACAAAGATTTTACAATTTGGTAGAATAACAGAAAGTAACCAATATGTAAAGTGTTTTTTTAAATAATATCACATATAGCTACATGTGACACATTTCATAGATTTCTCATAGGTCACATAATAATGTAAAGACATACCGAAATAAGTAACATATAGGCAAAACAAAACTTTATTGGACAATGTAAACAAAACTCCAGAGTGCAGGGCCCCATTGTTTATCAATGCAACCTGTACCCTGAATTTGTGTTTACATTATCCAATATTTTTTTCTTTTGCCTATAGGTTTTGCCAGACCTAGCATTACGAAAAAAAAAGATAAAAAAAGCTATAAAAACAAGTTTTGTAGCATGTATTCTTCATATAAATTATCAAATAATCTTTGAAATATTGTTCATCACATCAGTTCTTGAAATATTTTTTTTTCCAAAAATATATACTGTGTTTAAAAAAGAAATTACTGTAAACCATATTTTACTTATGATAATGTTCCTTTGTATTACTTGACAATATTTTCGAACTTTTTTCTCTTAATTTGTGTTTATTTAAGTTTATATCATCAGAATGTACAAAATATCATCAATGATACATCTAAACCACATTTTGAAGTACATTTTGTAACATAGTTCACTTACAAGTTACTATATAGTTAGTTTACACTCAATCAAATTTGTTTTAATCTTTGTTTATGAAATACATTGATGCTGATGTGTTTGTTTTTGAAATAATCATAAAAATAATTGAACTGACCATCTGGCAGTGAAAATTTCTTTTTTGTATATAGGCACTTAAAAAGAAGATCTTTCCATAATATACAATACACGTTATTATGTCAAAACCTTTGGAATACAATTTCTATACAACTTCATCGTGTCCATTATAATGCACTGTGACCACTTTGCTATATTCTGGTGGAGGTTCATCTTCCGACACGTATCCGCCTGATCTGAAGCCGCTCGACGAATCTGACGACACCGATTCTTCGCTTTTACTGTTGCCTCTACTTCGATAACTGTCTCTATCACTAGACCCATCTTTTTCCAATGAGTCGACTGATTGTCGTTCAGTTCTTATTTGGCAATTTTCCTTTATAGGCACAATGCAGTGACCTGGAGGTACGGATAACTCGTCAGGTCTCCGTAAATGTCTCGTACGTCTGTTACCATCAAGACTCCGGCATACGGGTCTTGTGTCCTCTATTTCCTCTTCCCGTGCTTCTTCCGCCTCGATGATTATACCGATTTGTTGAACTTCAGCTTCTGCTTTCTTCAGTGGCTCTTCTTCATTGGCAATTTCGGCTTCTTCCACCGATTCCTCTTCTGGCAACACTCCGCAATCGTTACAGCTGGCGCTACTACTCGTAGACTGCGGCAACTCTGCTATGACTTCGTTGACGTTTGGAAGTAGCTCTTTTTCGTCTGACTTGAATGGTGGATCCTCTTGGTTTTCATCGGCTAACTCGAATGGGTAGTTGAGGTCAATGTAGTTCTGTTGTAATAAAAAGAAAACAATGTTTTAATTTGATTGAACTTATTTGATATGATAGATATGAACAGAAGCTTGGAGTTTCTATACTACTCTTCATTTGGTACTTTGGTGTGTGGCTTGAGGGCCAATAAATGGGGATAGCTTGTACGTCGAATGGATGCCAAACTTTAACGCTTGTCATAATGCTAATTTCAGAACTAAATTTTGGCCATTATTATGCTTTGAAGGATCCAAGTGTGGAAAAACTTGGATCCTGAGCATAATAATGATAAAATTAGGCTTCCTGACATGGATTTTGTGCTTAAGAACTTGGAATTTACCAAATTATGTATTTTGAACATACAATTGGAAAATATCATGATTTGGGGTTAAAATGGGGTCTTAAGGAGCTGAATAATGCTGGACAGGAGCTGTGGAGGTGAGGAAAATGGGAGGAGGGACTTGAATTCATCTATAGGCCAAACAATAATTTATTGGACAGTGTAAACAAAAATCCAGCGCAGAGCACCATTGTTTGTTAATGGAACTCCTACTATGGATTTTTGCTTAAATTGTCCAATAAATATTTATTTGCCTATATATACCCTTACTGACTTGCTCCATTTTTCTTTTTATCTTCTAAAAATAAAACTAATATCTTGCGTTCATAGGCTTTATCCAACTATTTTACAAAACTGAAGTTATTTGGATATCAATGTACCAGTATTTTTTTTTTTTGGTTTGTGTACATAAAAGTCATAATGGTCTTCAATGTTTCCTCGAATGTTGCTCAATTGAAGAAACTGGAAACGATTGTTTATTTCTGCTTCCAAATACAAATCTGGTTTTCAAAAAAGTATAAAGTTAAGTTATCAACAGTGAACTTGTTTTATAAATGAAACATTCATCAAAATGTTCATGCTCAAAAACTTATTCAGCAGTTGTTTGGTGGTATAGAGCTGAGGGGAACCGTACTTTGCTGGGTATTTTGAGTTTGTTGAGTTTCAAGAAGCATGCAAGTAAGACCAATTATCATTTTTACACTCAAAAAACTTTTTGGTAGATCTAAATCATGCTAATCACCATATTACCAATCAAATATCATTTTTTTCTTCTTGTACACATGTGCAATCAGTTATAGGTACAAACTTGTCACTGATGCCAACAATTTCAAGATTGTGTCAATAATAAGCTTATTGTATGGTCCACAAAAATGTCATTCCAATTCACCCTTACCTGTCTAACATTGGCTTCAAGTTGGTCCCCTAGTTTGGTAACTAATTCACCAAAATCAGGCCGATCCTTTGGTTCCGTATTCCAACAATCCAACATAATAGAGTACCTGAAAACACAATTTGTACATGTATATGTTAAGAAAATCTACAAATAACATTTGCAATGAGTGATATACAAAATTAAAAAATGATAAGGATTTATAAATATTGTATTTTGGGGGAAAGGGAACTTGTTTCATTAATGTTGTCACCAAGTAAAACCATCCTTGAAGTCAACCCAGGAAGTAAACACAGTAGAATTCTGAAATTAAAGGGTTTTTTCAACCTACCAAACAAAAAGCACATTTCAAATGTTTAAAAAACGTTTTGAAATGTTTAAGAAAGTTTCTAAATGTTCCTTTAACATTTAAAAATCGTCTGGTGTTTGCAGGGAACAAGGCCTAGTTGAGTGTTATTTCTGGAGTTTGTTTAGTAGTTTTATTATGGTTGGAGTACGAAGTCACTCTAACAACACCGTCCCTCTGCATTTTCAAAATCATAGAAATTCTTAGGATTTGACCATTTTAGCCACCCCCCCCCACTTTCATAATGCTCCCTAAAGCCACTACTCTCCTCTAAGCCCTCCCTTCACAAAAGATCATGCAACCCCTGGGATCTTTATTTCAGCCTTGATGATAAAATTGCATAAGATATACAATATTCTGCATGAAACGTGGGTCATAAAATATTTTAAATCTGAGATGATCCTTCAAAGGGTTAAGCTACCCGGCTACTCAACAAGAAATTTTTATTGAAAATGGTAAACATTTACTTGGTCCAGCTGACAACTTTCTGCTTTTTTCCACCCGACACCAAAATTACTCGCCATTGACTGTCAGGTGATTGAGTGTACACAACCCAATGAAACTTACATATCTTGCGGTGCGTAATCCGGTGCACACATTCTGTATCCATTCTTCAATCTGTTGTAGAACTCTTCATCAACTTGCACCCCAGGGTACGGAGAACCGCCTAGAGAAAACACCTCCCATAAGAACACACCAAATGACCAACTGTGAAAGACACGGAAAAATACAATTGATTTAGTATTAGTATCCTCAAAATACAATCTTAATCATTCTTTAATTAACGTTTGTTTCATTTTGTAGTATTTTCCCTTATGGGGAACTCCCAAATATATCTATTTTTTGCATGTTATGATAGTTAAATTTTAATGAAAAATGTTTATAAAGAATGAAAATTTTACACCATGGTAAAAATATACCATAAGCTTATCTTACTTGTTTACTTAAACTTAACTTAAATCACGTATTTGATCAATTTCAGATCAACTTTTTCTAAAGCTGCTCTCAAACTTATTATCACTTTGCAGCTTTGTAGCTCTGACGCTTTGTTTGTTTCACACTTTTGTAGCTTTGCAGATTTGTCGCTTTGCTAGTTCGTTTCACACTTTTGTAGCGTTGCAGATTTGTCACTTGCCACTTAAAAACCTTGCCGTGATACAAAATTTTGTTAAAATCAATTATCTTGGCGACATGTAGCTTTGCAGCTACAACAAACGGAAGCGACAATTTTTCGCAACAAAATGTTTGGCACGCAGCGACAAAGCTACAAAACTACACAAGTATGAAAGCAGCATTAGAAAGCACCGAAAAGTGCAATTCATGATTTTGATGTGATGAAAACCTCACCTCTTTTCTAGCTGAATAAAAGAAGATGAAAATGATATTTTTGCATGGATTTTCAACTGGTTTATTATAAAATGTGGTCACTATACTTACACATCACTATATGTTGTGTAGACTTTATCAAATATCGACTCGGGAGCCATCCACTTGATTGGAAGTCGACCCTGTAAAACACAAAAAGAAGAATTATGTTAGCAAGAATATTCCCATTTGTTTATTTTCAAGAAAACTAAATAAAAATCTCATCTACAGTACGATCTCTAAAAATTGAATACATGTGACAAAATTTACACTTGATATCACTGCAAAACATTCTAGCAAAATTTAACCAAAGGACACCCCTTGTTTATTTTCAAGAAAACTAAATAAAAATCTCATCTACAGTACGATCTCTAAAAATTGAATACATTTGACAAAATTTACACTTGATATCACTGCAAAACATTCTAGCAAAATTTAACCAAAGGACACCCGGCTAGTCCACAACCCCATCCCGTCTATAGACGACCGTGTCAGGATAAAATTCTGTTGTGATTAGAACTACATGTAGGTTTTTTTAATATTTAGTTTAGAAGTTACAGAGTTTAGGGTCATCATTGGCGTGCCCAAGAGGTGGCTTTGGGGGGGATCCTGGGCACGCCAGTGGTCATAGTTATGAAAAGCTTCTTTTTTAGGTTGTAGGTAAGTGTCACGTTTATTGTTACAGTTTAGGGTTAGATTTTGGACTGACTGGTTTCAGACTATATTCATTACTAAAAAACCATTTCGAAACTAAAACAAGTGATGAGATTATGGTACCAAGAAATGGTGAGTTTTTATAAGAAAACACTGTCATTTTGTTTCTAAACAAAGTTAAGATGGTCTTTGGGAACTTAATATCTTCTAACTTATTTGAAAAATATGAGATATATCTTGAAAGTGCAAGAGACCTGGCACAGTATTTGTCATGCTAACACATCTAGTAGAAAACGCTTTCCTTGTAACATATATATATAGGCCTACAACTTTCAAGTGTTTATATAGGTGTCTATCAGTAGAAAAAGGATCCTGAATTCCCTTGGCAACGCAGGTGATGAAGATTGACTACATTTCCCCCTTTTCCTTTTGTACAAACTTTGTGACCATGAACTCATATACAAGGGACATGTTTCTTTCAGAGAAATTTCTATTTTGATTGTGACAGAATTGCTTGGCATGCAAACACTTCCGATAGTCAGAAAGTATGCAAAGGTTGCATTTTGTAGTCCATGAATTGATCTTTAAGATGCTGTTTGTTTCATTTCAATCGGTAGTGTACAGCAAAAGTTAGCTCTTATCAAATATTGGGTGGATTTTTTTCGGGGAAATTGCTCTTACACAGTTCCAGATTGAGTCTTTAGTAGTAAGCATACTGTGTTAAAGGACTTGGTCCGATTGCCCCAACTTTTATTCAAACTTTTTGAGATTTTGGTACCAACATATTGCTCATATTTTTCTCATTACCCATGTGAAATTTCACGGCTGAGTTATGTTCTGTTTGGGAGATATATATGAAAATGTGTCTAATTATGGTAACCATAATTAATTCTATACAGTAACGTATAGGAAGCTCTGAAATACAAACTACCCATCAAATCAAAACCATTTGACCGATTAAACTGAAATATGAAATTAAGACCTCTTGAGTGGTCATCTTTCACGTGACCATGAAAACTAAATTTTGAAAAATCGGACCAAGCGCCTTTAATATTTCTATAATGGCATATCTTGAAGTTAACATTCTCTTTAATCCTATAAGTCCTTAATAAAATTAGTTCTTGGAGAACAAATTAGATGATTTACTTGAAAATAAATCATAGAATTAAAGAGAAAAAATGAATAAAGCAAATGATCATAAAAGACAATTTGCTAAACCGCTTTACTTAGTGCTTTTTGTAGAAAGACCTGATATGACTGGTTTGGAGAAATTTCAGG
Organism: Ophiothrix spiculata; assembly: GCA_000969725.1. Classification (NCBI taxonomy): domain Eukaryota; kingdom Metazoa; phylum Echinodermata; class Ophiuroidea; order Amphilepidida; family Ophiotrichidae; genus Ophiothrix; species Ophiothrix spiculata. The sequence continues at coordinate 16,077 of JXSR01S047158.1, forward strand.
TACCAGGTTTTTTTAGGAAATTTCAGGTAATTAATTTGATCAATTTCATTGAAATAATACTTGTCCTCAAAAATATCCTTTGTGGCTGGCTCAGCTATTGTTTATGGTTTCCAATTATAAAAGTGCAACTATCTGTAATCTACCTCAAAGATGGGTTGGATCTTCTTCAATGTTGATTCTTCTCCATGGGGGTACTCAGATTTGAGTTGGACAGGGGTGTGCAGCTGGTGCCTCAAAACCCCTACCCAAGTTCAAGGGTGATTTTGGCCAAAAAGTGTACCCATTTGAAAGGATTTACCTTAAAAAAGGGCCTATTTTTCAAAGAATTTGATATATTCAGGGGTTTCTGCCACACAAAATACCCCAAAAAAATCCCTAAAATTAGGATTCAGTCAGAAAAGTTGACCCATGTTAAAGGAATTTTTGGGTAAAAAACAGGATCCAAGTTTAAGGATTTTTTGTAAAAAAGCAACCCATTAGAGCGACACATGCCTGTTCGGCCAAATATATGAGTATCCCCCCTGGGATTCTCCTTCACCCTTTATTTATGTGGAAACTAGAAACTCAATTTACAGGTCAATGTAATATTTGGATTGTGTGATTCTTTTTAATTGATCTGATCTTTTTGGTAGTCAGTAGGCTGTGAGTAGGTTAGTATTGAAGGTCACTGACATCAAAGATTGCAATAAAGAACTAGAGCAGGGATTCTAAACTGGTGGCACATGCGCCAAATTTGGTGCTTTGGCTGTTACAGATTGGCACTTTTGCTCTCTAAAACAACAAAGAATACATTTTAACCGTAACACTTTTGACCACTTCTTCTCCTCGGAAATTTGCAAGTCAAAAATCACGGGTTTTCACCTGGATCCGAACCCGGGACCCCCTGCTTCCCGATTTGATTATCACTATGTTGAGCCACTGAGCAGGCGCTGCCATGGCAGTGATTTCGTGATCATAGCAAATTCTGGTCTATGATGTATTTGGACTTAGGCGAATTTCTTTACTTTATGGAATGGGATATTGTGAGATTCGGTGGGGTTAGGGTTAGTATAGACCCATATGTGGGCATTACTAACCCTAACACTTTTGGCCACTTCTTCATTTGAAAATTATCTCCTCGGAAATTTGCAAGTCAAAAATCACAGGTTTTCACCTGGATTCGAACCCGGGACCCCCTGCTTTCCAATCCGATTATCACTATGTCGAGCCACTGAGCAGGCGCTGCCATGGCAGCGTTTTGGGGATCATAGCTAACTCTTTTGGTATTGTATGAACTAGTTGAGAACCCCTGAACTAGAGCTTTGCCATAAACTTTTGTAACGTTTTGAATCTAGAGTTATTTTTGGAAATTTGTTAAAAGGGTTCACTTTCACTGACAAAGTTGAATGAAAACTGTCATTAATTTTATGTTGCATCAGGGGTTTGTTAAATGGTCCATTTCTGATGACTAAAAATCTCTAAAAATACCTAATATTTCTTTGTTATATCAAACTATTTATTGTCTTATATAAAAAAAAAACTTTTGACTCGAAAAACTACTCTACTTTTGTAATCATCCAAATCTTGTTTGTAACAAGTCTGTGAATTTGTTATGAAATGAAATCCCAACTACACAATGTGTTATATTCATGATTAATGTGTTTCGTCTGCCTCACCAGGATGTCAAGTTTATTTCCAATCAAGAAAACCACCAAGATGAGTGTCAAATATCTAAACACAGGCTACAAAAGGGCCACCAAATTTGAATCAATTTGAACAAATTACATCATATTTTTTTGTACAAGATGACCGGTCAAACCATGCCTGTTTATTTGTGATGGGTGAATTCAATATGGCACAAAATCAATTAAAGTCTGAGCCAGATATCGTTTTTCAAATTTTAAGAGTGGTGATAGTAATGCGATCAAGGTAGAAAGGTGACAAAAAGAGGAACTATAAATTCCAAACAGGAAGATCAAATTTGTGGGTGACAGTCGAAAACTAAAAACATGGCTAGGTGATTCACACTACAAAGTTTGGTCTTACAACAAAACATGGCTAGGTGATTCACACTACAAAGTTTGGTCTTACAAAAAAACATGGCTAGGTGATTCACACTACAAAGTTTGGTCTTACAACAAAACATGGCTAGGTGATTCACACTACAAAGATTGGTCTTACAACAAAACATGGCTAGGTGATTCACACTACAAAGTTTGGTCTTACAACAATTTGAAACAGGTACTTAGCAGGTGTAAATACTGTATATACTGTAAAGTGATTTAATTTGGCGAGGACAAATGTTAGCGAATTTCAATTTATCAGCAGTTTTGCTGGGATTTAACTTCACTTAATTAGAACGTTATACATTAGTTTGAATGGTAAATAAAATTTTAGGGAGGGATTTAATTTTAGCAAATCATTGCAGTCTAGCGAAATTAGCGAAATTAAAAAAAAATAGTCCCTAATTTAATAACAATGTGAAAATAAGAAGTAAAAATTATAATTCAAATGCTGTTCCATTTTTATCAACAAATACATCTAAATATTTTAATATTTTAAAATTTTCTTGTACAAGGTATAATATTTCATAAAAATAAAAGGATTCTCTCTTCACTTAGCGCTCCCAAAAAAATCTGTAGCAGGGAAATGGTTGTAGAGCCCTCTGTGTTAAGAATTGGTACATCCTGAGGAAGGTGGCAGTAGACTGTTTCAATTTTAAGCACAGGGGTTTTCAGCACACTGTTTCTGTATGACAATCTACAATCCCTGGACATACTTAAGTGCAGACCTGAAACATGAATCTTCAAAAAAGAGCTGAAAACCGTTAAATTCTGCACCAAAGAGCTCAATTTGGCTGATTTATCAAGAAATGGGTCGAAAAGTGTAATAGAAAGAGCTGAAATCAGCTGAAAAGTGAAATAAAAAGAGCTGAAAACTGAAAAGTTTTGGGTCTGTAAGTGTTATTTCGGTGCATCTGTATACCTTCATCTGAAGCTTAACACACAAAAACTTGTTTAGGCAATCAACTGTTTAGTCTATGCAGTAGGTTACAACAATTTTATGCGAAGCAATGATTTTACTCAGTGACAATGATCAGTAAAGTTCAGTGGCAGGAGTTGAAATTTACGGGGGTGTTAAATCATACGTTTTTATACCCAACATGCAAATTTTTGGAACATTTTGTCAAATTTACAGAAAAGGGAGTGAAGGTCTGGTGCCCCTTCATTTTCTCCGGGCATTTTCTCTGGCTCTGCCACTGTTTTTAAGCATATAAAACAGATAAATTGATAATACACAGATTTAAAAAAATTATCTCAGAAATAAAGTTGTTTTGAGAATGGACTTTTGGCCTACCAGTCTAAGTTCTGCGAAATAGGAAAATCATAACATATCTTTTAAATGAATTTAAAGGAAAGATCTAGCAAGAAATCTGCAGTGTTAGCTGCTTCTAGCCTGCTTACACAACACCCTAGCCTATCCCACGGAAGTGACTCACATCACAACTGTGTTACAGAGATCCTCAAGATTCTAGAGCTAAAATCGCACTCAGTGGAATAACATACTAGATTATTGGAAATATTGATATATACAAGGGAGTCTAGTATGACACCTTGTTTTTCAAATTAAAATTAAATATGGTACTTAACTACATGATAAAGATTATTGGTAATTTCAAAAAAATAAATGTTTTTGAAAAGCTTAGTTTATTTAGTTCATAAATTCCTAGGATGAGGCTTATTTTAGGCTTTTAAGTAAGCTTACAGATGCCACATACTATAAGCCAGTGAAGTAGCAGTACCAGTATATACAATGCATTTGATTTTTATTGGCGGCAATGTGTTATGGTTTACTCAAAATTTGCTTAACAAGAAAGCACACTCTTGGCCTCCAGCTAAAATATCTATGTACACTCTTAGAAAGAAAGTATCAAATATGAGACAAAAAGGATCAATTTTGATCCTTTTTAGGTATCAAATATGAGCTTATCCTTTAAGGATCAAAATGATCCCAAAAAAAGGATCACAATTTTTGATCCGTAAAAAGGATCAAATATTTCTTATAAAAAGATCTGCATAAAAACATCACGCTGAAGTTACCCTAGCAGGGTTTGAACCCACGCCGCACTTATACCTGCTGGTAATTACGAGTCCGACGCTCTAACCACTCGACCACGTAACTGTGTGATGAAATCAACGTATTTATACATGATGTTTGTTACACCATTGTATACATTCCCCGCTATGTAGTGGATATGGGGTACGGTGCACTCAAATATGAAACAAAAGATGACGTTGGAGCCAAACGCGGTATCAAAATGTGAGGTCATCCTTTCCGTATCAAAGTAATCCAAAAATACTGATCAAAACTTTAATATTGTAATCAAAAAGGATCAAAATAAAATGATCCTAAAAAAGGATCAAAAATGATCCTGGTGAATTTGATCCATTTGTATATATTGATCCGCAAAAGGATCAAAAATGATCCTTAAAGGATCAAAAGTGATCCTTAAAGGATCAAAATAAAATGATCCCGTATATTTGATCCCGGCCTTCTAAGAGTGTAGTCTTTTAGGATGACATAAGGGACGCACCATTTGACTTTCAGGGGGGGGGGCTGGCAAAATGGGTTGAGACAACTTTTTTTTTTTAGTTGGCCTCGGGTCATGTTTTTTTTTTTTTAACTTCGCGAGCCAAGTTTTTTTTTTTGTTTTTTTACTTTTCGTACATTATGGAGACATAGCTGGTGCACAACTTGTAGGGGGGTTTAGGGGCTAAGCTCCTGAAAAAACACGCAAATTGAAGTAATTACAGACACTTTTGAACCTTAATTATGGGGTTCAGGGGCAAATTTGGCTATTTTTGACGTATTTCAATGCATTCTGAGCAATACTTCCGGGCAAAGTTTTTTTTCTTATTTTTCATTTAGTGAGTCAAGTTTGTTTTGTTTTTTGCTCACATGTGAGGCAAGTTATTTTTTTTGCTCATATGGCGAGGCAACTTTTTTTTTTTTAGAAAAACTTCCAGCCCCCCCCCCCCCCCGAGAGTCTAATGGTGCGCCCCTTAGCACCAGCTAGAACATTACGATGACATTGATTATGGCCATGGGCAAGACATTTGTGTTTCAAATCCTTTCAGTTGTTTACACAATTTTTTTTAGTATTATATACAGTTAATGTGTAATACACCAAAGGAAGCATAAAGTTCTTCATTTTCTGGATAATCTCCAAGTTTGTTACAACAAAATTTTGACAGATTCAGATAAAATGCTACATTTAAATGTTATATAATTTATAAGAAGAATGTTAAAGTCACCATGAAATCAAAGTGTTTATGTTAGAAGCACAATGTGTTATTCTTTTCAGTAACATCCTTTATCAGTTACATATCAGTTATTTAACTTTGGAAAATCCTACTGCATGTTTAGAATTACAGACTGTTTGCACTGGTGAGTGGTGTGCCCAGGAATTTTCCTTGCGGGGGGGGGGGCTATTAAGGGACTTGTCGATTTTGAGGGGGAGGCGAGTGGTAAAAATCATTAAAAACTGGCTTATTATACATGATTTTTTCAATCTTGCGTGGGGGGGGGGGGCTTCAACCCCAAAGAACCCCCAGGGCACACCAATGGTTTTCCTTCAAAACTTTTGCAAAGGGTACTGTTAATCTGAAAATTTAAAACCATATCCTTTATTCTCACTAACATGAACAGTGAATAGGTAAGATCAGAGAGAAGTAAGCTAGTCAGATGATGACCATAAGAATAGGATATAACAAAAGCTCACTCTTCATGCACTATGCAGTAGGGTAGCCAGTGGGGGCAGAGTGCTCCCTGGCAAAAGATCAACCACAAAAATAGAATGGCAACAGGAAAATTGGGAAGGACAGGAAAAACAAACGAGTCGCCAGATGTGAAATAAAGGGAGAGTGTCTTTTGATTGCTATTGCTAGCATGCCCATTGCTTAAAGTCATTCTCAGGCAGGCTTCGAAAAAAAGGTTCCCTGTGACATCCACTCGGGTCACTGGGTTCAAATTAATTATACCCCCTCCCCTATTAGATTCAAAAAGGAAACTTTCATTTAAATGACTACTACAATGTAGTCCGAGGAAATTACTGCTGACATTCTAGACCTTGCTTCACTAAGTGAAACAAATTGTATTTTTCACCCGAATCAGTCGATTAATCCAAGTATTGCTTGAAGTAAATCACATCCAATTGGGTACTACACCTCATGCTCACATGACAGTAAATCACATGAAATCTATCACTAAACAGCTCTACTCGATTACCTCGATATCACACGGAGCATTAACCTTGATCAAGTGTATTCAAAATATTCTTAATTAGGTTAAAACAAGAGGATATTTGGTACTTTCAAGGAACGCGATAACTTCCCGAGTGAAGTCCCTCAAGACCCACCTACAGATCCACAAATTGAGTAGGAAATCGCTGCTTCAAATCATATCTCTGGACGCTAGACCCAAGCTGACTAGGGACGTACAAACCAGAAATGTAACGTAGTATAATGTTACAATCTGTCTTTTTCTTCTTATAGGCAAAGTAAAAAAAATTACTTATGTTTCTCATCCCCTCAATTTCCTTTTTTGAAAATGTTTCAAATTTCTTCCTATTTTGTTAATTTTCAATTATATCTTGTTCATAAATATTTCTAAGAGAGTAAAACTTATTTAACACTTGTAAAATGTGCAATGAAACATTTCAGCTATATTTTGTGATCAATAGTGGTTCAACTCCCAAAACAAAAACAAAAAAATGAAAAATACCTCATCATTTTTCTTAAGACATCATATGAGTACTGAACATGCCAAGATGGTAGAAAAGGATTTTGGCATTCTAACAGATACAAGTATCTAAGAATCACTATTCAATATTATAAAAATGTGAAAATTAGATGTGATACGTACTGGACCAGATTTTCATAAACAGGATTTGCTTTTATTGTAAATGAAACGCTCTTAAATCAGAGTAACTTCTATGAAATAGGAGTTGTTGGTAGGTAGCATTTAAAATTGTTATCAAGAGGGCAGGTTTTTTAACACCCCATTTTTTACTTGCCTGTCTCAAGGTTAGGGGATAATAGTTAAGAAATCTGACTGGTTAACTGTTTGAACCTGTCGAGCTGTATACCGGCTCACATATACATGTACAAAACTTGATGTGTCTGTCTACCAGCATGGGTAGTTACAATTTTCAATAGTCTTATTTATATCGTAAGACATCAATGAAGCTTTAAACCTATAATTGATGGGTCATTTTTTAATTTGCTCTTATTTACTTGACATAGGTGAAAAATTCATCATATATTTGTAAATTTGATCACAATTTTCAACAAATGTGGCTTCGCCCATAGACTACAATATGAATGTCTATTATATTGGTCGACAATAAGAGTACTCTTTGTGAATGCTGGTTATTGAAACAAGTCAGACTACTGTAAAATAAAAAAAAAAGTAAAGCAAGGGAAAACAAAATCAAAGTAAGCTTAAGGGTTATATTGTGTTTTCCTTTTTAACTTTCGGGTTGGCCTGGTCAGCAGTACTGATACACATGGAATGGTCAGGGTTCAAAGGATTAAACATGCACTCAAAATCTACCTACCCCTTCTTTTGTGACATAATCAGGATCATGATAGATATCTCTTGATAAACCAAAATCGCAAATCTTGACTACGTTATCATCTGTTAGTAGAACATTTCGAGCTGCAAGATCTCTGTGAATACACTGAAATAAAAGAAGAAACAGTTGAATTTGTTATGTGTGTTTTCCAATTATTATTAACCAACAAGATATTGCTACTTAAAAACCTTTCAAAGTTTTATTGTGCAAAAATGGTCGGAGGAAAATTATGATTTCTTTTGCAATGCGCGAACAAAATCTGTCAAATCAGCTAATTTCAGGTACAAATTGTTAAAAAATCTTAAATTTGTACTGAAAATTGACATAATAGCGTAAATATTTTGATTTTTCATATTTAGATTATCAAAAACAAAGGGAAAATTTCAATTTTTCTTTTCTTTCTTTCTTTCTTATCTATTTTTTGTGGGGGTCCGTCCCCCCTCGTGAAATTTAGGAGGGGACATGTTCCCCCATCCCACCACTTCCTCCGCCTGTGACTGCAGAATATGAAAGACGACCACAATTCAGTTGAATTGGTCCAGTAATGTTATCATTTTTTTTGGGGGGGGGAGGGGGGGAAGGTGGGGTCAATGGGGAATTTACTTGAAATTCCAAGTCAAAATCTGACTCCTTTTGAGACAATTTTTGTCTCGGGATTCTAAGGGAACACCAAGTAGACTCTTTTCAAGGTGTATTGACCGATATGAATAAAAATGAACCATTTTGACAAGCATTTCATATTTTACATTTGCCTCTACTTCACCATTCCAATTATATCTCCAAAATTGCACATGTTTCAGTCATTACAATTTTACAAAGGTTGTAAGAAAAAAATGAGCAATATTTTGGTCCCAAAATCTCAAACCCCAAGCTTTTATTTAATCTCTAAAACTGCACATGATTTAGCCATGAAATTTCACACAAGTTATACGAAAAATATATCCTTGGCCATCAGCCTAAAGAACTCTTTCTTTCTTTATGAGAAATATTATGGTACCAAATATCCAAAAGGTTTTCCAGAAGTTGAAGGACTTGGACTGAGCTCCTTATAAGCTTATGTCTTATATTTTTTTCCTTCCAGTTTTCCTTGACTCATCCCCTATTTCAGCTTATTTCCTGACTGATAAATGTAACAAAGTACAATACTCATGAGATAGGAAATACACAACACTTGTTCCATGTCTTTAAAATGATATTCGTAATAAAATTATGTATCATTACAATATCATGAAGATGGTACGAGGTGCTGATGATCTTTACATGAATCACTGTAGGAATTAGGTCTAATCCAAACAACTTTCAGACTATCTTAGCATAACACTTGTTTGGTGTCTTTTAAATCATTTTTTTCTTAACAAAATCATGTGTGTTTTTACTATTATGATGATATTTAAATAAATGAACATAATAATTTTGTCCAATTCAAAAAATGCTCCGGGTTTTTTGAAATTATGCTTTTTCAGGCTGTGACAGCTCTTTTTTTGTTTGATTGCCCAGTGAGCTTACCATAAAACTGCTTGCAAAATAGTACATGAACAAAAAATAAATCTTTATGTGTGAAGCCAAAAAGGTCTGAATATATTAATGGTTTTGATTAATTTGTGATAATATTTGTAACTTGCGAGTCATAACACTGGTGCAACCTCACCTCTCGATTTCTACTTGCTTAACCCTTTTGGTCCTGATTTACCATATAGAGGTATACAAGCCATACTGAATTAAAATACACTCAATATAAATTGGAACGCCTGAACGTTCTCTCATAAGCTCCTTAGGATTAAATGCTCAGGCATTCTATTGGATCGAAAGGACCATAATGGGATACGTAGCGCAGGTTCCTCCTTTTGACTAGAAACTATACTTCTGAAGTCAAATTAATGTTGGCGCTTACTCAAGTAACATTATTTGGCCTTCGATTTGAGATAATGCAAGTTATGCTCATGATACAAGTTCCTTTTGGGAGCTCTAAGGAATGACAAAACAACCTTCAGGAAATATGTTTACCTCTGATTTCAACAAGCATAACGTAGGCTTACACACGACCTAACATGATCACAAAATAACCCGCACACTTTTGAAAATCATCGTAAATATTACCATAAAGTTTCAAAACATGACTC
>JXSR01S047158.1:102022-114412 GCA_000969725.1 Ophiothrix spiculata
AAATGATGGCACTTACGGCATATGCCAAAAATGAAAATGTAAAAGAGCTTTTGTCAACTTATGCATTGGCACATTTCGTGCTGCTATTTAATATCTAGAAACATAATTTACCAAGAGCAGATTTAAGTTTCAGGATGTACGACTATTTTTAACATAATAATTACTCTTAAAGCATCCGCAAATGAATTTAATCAAAGTCCCTTCATTGTCGGTAGTTTATTATCCTGTGTGTGTTGTCCTCTGTGAAAATCATACGCATAATGGACTCACCAGGTATACACTGTATGCAGCGCTCCAAGAAGGAGCATTTGCACAAGGGACCAACGGCTTAACGTGACTTCCGAACCACAGAGCAATTAGAGTAAAATTTCTAGCCCAAGGAAACAAGGAGACGTAAACCGCGGGCCCGGGGATGTGCTGAACTCGCGAAAAAATAATCTTGATAGAAAGTTCCAGCAGCTTAAGCAACCAAAGCTATCTTTGCCTAGAATTCTTTTTAAGATCACATTTTACTACCAAATGTGATCACATATTAATTACATACTAATTTGCACTTTTCAGAAACTGTGCTGCAATGAAACAAACATATTAAAGTTAATTTCAGGACTAATAAAATGTGATCCCTACACGATATTTGACTATCCCATTTAAGTTTTTTTTAAATACACTCAAAGATTGTATGGTTTTTTCTGGGACATAAAAGTATTTTTAACTAAAACAACTTCATATCTTTTAAACAATATCCAATCAACATATAACCTAAATTGTTAACAAAACTTTAATTTTGAATCATCTTGTTACAAAGCCCTCTTGCAACCTTTAACAAAAAGAAATCAATACATTTCTCTGCCCCATCTAGTGTATGAAATATCCCCTAAAGAGAGACACAAATATAACTGACGGTCTGCACTTGACCATTAGTATCCCAAACTCTGAACTTGCTATTTATGAATTACAAATGAATGGCAAGACAATTTGCTCTCATTAGGAACATCAAAACTCTTCCAAGTCTTAATGCACTTTTTGCCCTCAAGCATTAAAGACATTGGGGAAAATTCGAACGTAACGTGAAAGCATAAAAGGTAGTTCATAAGACCTATTGGAAGTAGAAAGACAAGTTGTTACAGCGAACAAATTGCCTCTTTTTACACATATGTACTGGCCTAGATCCGATACTTTTGTTTCTAACCTTTAACAAAAAAGATGGAGTTTTCATATTCAAGTAACCTAAATCATAAGTGTTCAGTTCAAGCCGTTGTATCTACTATTTCAATGGTTCAAGTATATCGTAAATTTAGAACGCTGTGTGTCTTTTGCTTGAAATTCAAATATAAATACATCTTGTGCCATTTAGAGAAATTGTGTCAAGCGACTCAAATAGAATGTATTTACTTATTGATATTAAATTTCCTTGTTTCTACATCTCCAGTTTTAAGTACAGTGTTGATTTGTGATTCAATTAATAATATCAACAAATGGCTCCTTGCAGATGTTGAATAAAAATCAATTCAAGGTTATTGAAATCATTTCATATTAAAGGTGCATGGTTTCATTCTTTCAAATTTTAGTTTTCACTGCCGAATGAAAGATCCCCACTAAAGATGCTACAATATCAAATATCATTTGAAATGGCCCTACCATTGTTGTTGTTGTGTTTTGTTTTTGTTTTGGGTTTTTTTGAGCTATTTTATATTTTATAGTTGCCTATACTTCACAGTGTAGATTATCGTTACCATAATTAGACCTTTTCACTTACATCTACAAAATAGGTAATTTTCTAGCTGAGAGGTGTTTTGATGCCAAAATTTCGTACAATTTGAAAAAAAATTACCCAATTGGACTGGGCTCCTTTAAATGTGACATGTCATGGACAAGAATGTTTTGTCAAAAAAGATACGCCCATGATTGGAAGTTGCGGATTTTATACCGCAAATCTCTGTTTTCAAGATAATAGCACCAAAAAGATGATTAAAACACAAGCATATATGCCAGGCTGTCATTAGCACAAAGCAATTTTATACTACTGATTGGTCGCCAAGTTGTAAACACGTGATCGTGCATGATTATAGAGTCAATCATAAATTTGGTAACATTGTTCACACTTCGTCCATCAACTTCTGCATCCTGTTGTTTTTGTACCTGTATCGGAAGTTTGTCACCTAGCAGACGAGGAAAAGCTAGAATTTAATCCAGATGACTTGTATGTCTGTAAATTTCTATTTTGTTATATATCTGTTATATTTCAATCAACATTATGGTACCTTAGTTTTTTAAATCTATTGTATCTAAGCTAATGTATAGGAATTTTGACAAAATTGACTCTGCTTCAGTGTTCCCGCTAAGGTCGTATGTTGCGAAATTGGCGAAGAAGCTCAAAAAATTGGCGCAAGGGGTTCCCAAAACAACAAGTCAAAAAAAAGGGTTTTGGTTATGTACAATGTTCGCTTATTTCAGTTTTATTCAGATTATATTCAAAATTATTCTCATTTTTGAGGTGATCTTTCTGAAATTAGCAATGGCGAGATGTATTTTTTTCTTTTATGTCACTTTGACGCAAAGTCAAAATCCTTAGCGGGAACACTGCTCTGCTTCCTGTACCATGGTCTTTCTCACTGATTTTTGAAACTCTGTTGTTATGTTTAGTGTGCTGTGGCCTCAAAGAATTAGCAAGTCATGCTGTCAAAGTGCTTTATAAATCACCTACCATTTCTTATTTGTTAACATCAGTACCAAATGGCTCGGGAAAATCTAGAATTGACTCCAACTGATTTGCAATTATATCAAGTGATATATCTGTTAAGGGTTAATGCTGTTCACACTTTTATTGACACCTTGGTCCATATTGTTAACACCAAGTTCACTGTGATATGGCAAATCTTTTGGGAGGTGATATACAGGTTTGGTTCAATAAATCCAATTGAAAACGCACAAAATATAATCAAGCTAAATCAGAGGAGGTTTTCACAATAACCCAAGATGCAATGCAACATTGTACAATATACCTGTAAATCCAATTCAACTCCTATACTTCAGTACAGGTTTCTGACGTTTTTGAGGAGTCAGCAATGTGGGTAAACACTGGGCTATTGTGAAAAGAAACACATCCCTGGAAAGATATGGATGAGTACTATTCAATGGAATTCTCAAATTCCTAAGAGCCCCTTGTCCAGAAAACCATTATTGCCTATTATATCTAAGTGTATCAGAATAATGCATTGTGCGATATTCTGAAAACCTCCTCTGCAGCTTAATCTATAGCTACAACAGTCAATACTGACTATAATTGAAATCATATCTTGTCACATGTTTTAAACTTGAAAAATTGTGAATCAAAGAAGGTCCTCTTCAGATTCATGCATAATTTTTGTAAAATCAGAATCTACCTTTCGTCTGTAGATACAGTGGAAACTATTTATAACAAAGTTGCTGGGGACAGACAAATTACTTTTTATATCCAAAATTTCATTATATCAGGATTTTACCAAGGATAAAAAAACAATGAATATTAGCTATATGGTACAGGAAAAATACATTTTTATAACAAGGCTTTTTTTATATCAGATTTTGTTATAATAACTTTCTACTGTATTATTTTATCCATCAAAAACTATTTTTGAGCAGGTCCTCATATATTTCATTTACCATTTCAAACCCTCAAACCAAACTTATTGCTTGAAAAGTAGCTTTTAATTTGCTAACCCATTGTTCCATATAAAACTTGGTTAACATTGTGATTGTAGACAGGAGTACAGCATTAAGCCATGAAAAATTTTGCTACAGAATTTGCTTTCTATTTATTCACAGTCTGGTTAGAAGCATCAAATATTTTCATTACATTATACATTCCCTATACAAGTTACACCTTTAGGTTCTCATTATCACTTCTTTCTATCTACTTAATCACTTCTTTATATCTATTTAATTACCAAAGTCGAGTAACATTCTTTAATCTCCGCATCATTTATACCATAGTGTTATGACTTCACACGTCTGCATTGCTTCTAGTCTTAATTAATTCTACGGAATCCCTCACGGATGCTGAGCTTGTTCTCTCTCCGGAAGTCATCAGCTTGGCTGAGAAGTGACATTTCATGATGTGAGAATCAGATCTCTTAATTAGACTTTAAAGCTAAATATATTCTAAAAACGAATCATTTTTTTAAATAGATGCATTGGAATCACAAAGGACCACCATGGTTGATTCAAACTTAAATGATGGCACTTACGGCATATGCCAAAAATGAAAATGTAAAAGAGCTTTTGTCAACTTATGCATTGGCACATTTCGTGCTGCTATTTAATATCGTTCTTTCCGAAACTAACAAATATGATGTACTCATACACTTGTGTAGGGCTTGCATTGGAGTATATAATCACAACTTTACAACTAAAATGACTTTTGACATTGATTGGTAATACCATATCCACTTGTCTATAGACTACAAATTAACTTTTTGCCATTTGACAAGCACTTCGAATTAAAAATACCCTCCCTTCGAATGGGTTGATAAATCATCACATTCTTAAGACTAAAACATTATATAAACAATTTTTGGTACACTGATATGAAATAACGTAAAAAGCAGGGTTGTGTACATTCTGAAAATCAGTAGTTGAATTGGACGAGTGGATGCAGTTCTCAAAAAGATTTCGTAAGCTGATCTAGATCATATGTGACCTGCTCCCACAAAACCCAGACAAAGACGCCAGAGCACTCACGGAGTTACAGCCTAATGAACATGCCACAAATCAATAGAAAACAAAGGAATTTTCAAGGGAAATATTGATTTTCCATTGGTAAAAGCTTATTGACGTTGACAAGTGATACATCATTTTAAAGCTTATAATTTCAGCATTTTTAATATGGGTACATGTAAAATGATTTTCCTGACTTTGTCCGGGTTTCGTTGAGGCAGGTCACATATGAAAATTTTGATTTCATTATAAAAGGGTAGAGACCCCATCTCTATACCTTTAATAAAAACTACGGTTGGAAGGAGAAAAGTGGAATTTAAAAAAAAAAACATTGAAGATTTATATTTCAGTCTATTTCCACTTATGTACTTGCTACTTGCTTAAACTTACAAAGTATAAAGGACATACTCCTCTGGGTGTGAAATCAAATCTTCATTTTTATCATCTCTAATATGCTATCAAGCAATGTCCCCTGATCCATTACAATGTTCGATACGTGATATGCCACTTATGTAACATGCAAGAGCAAAATTTCTATTATGTATACAAAAAAGGAAATATTGACGCTTTCCACACGATATCAGATAGGCTATTCACTCAATCTCTTTTTTCCATGCTCACAGTCAGATGTTTCAATTCAATACAGAATTTATCTTTAAAATAGGTAATATAATCTATCATAAGTTAATGGCATTTTTTTTTAAATTTTGAATAAATGTCTTTCATACTGAGTACCATATTGGTAACTTTACATTTACTATAATGGAAAATATTATATAGTTGCAAATTTAGCAAAAACCTTTTGATTAGTATTGAAATCGGGTTTATAAGAATGTATCATTTGATTAAAAAAGTTCTATCTGATCTTTCCTAAAAGTAGAATTTCTAATGGGTGCTAGAACCTCTATATATAGTGGAGGGTTGGTTTTAATTCTGAAAACTGTATAATTTGATCAAAATAAGTTATTCTATCTGATGAAAAAGAAAGAGCAGTGTTTCTAATGGGCTTAATTTAATTTGATAGATTCAGATATTTTTTCAAATAAATAGCGTTTATAAAATGGTGCATTTGACAAATGATTGACTACCAGAATACAACAAAGTCTGTACTTTCCTACCAAGGCCTAAGGAAGTATTTTGTGTAATGATGACGACTATAATCAGGCCTTATATAAAATTGTATCTTTTAACATAAAAAAAAAGAACTATTGGACGTACAGTACTTTCTGTTGCCTGGGTAGAGCAGTATAGACTTGGGTTAATGTTGCACTCCTGAATTCAATTTTGACATATGGTTATATAAAGTTCAATATTCTATAATATCATTATCTAATAGTAAGGAAAAGTACTCAACTCTATTTATATAGACATAGCACATGAACCTGAAATGCGAGACTTTCAAGTTACATTCTGTGATTACATTAGGCCAAGTAAATAAACTTTTATGTTTCTCGTCCGGGTTTTTCAAAAAAGGGAGGAAATTTACCTTTTTATCTTTATCATTTAGCGCCATTTTGGCATGTTCAGTGCGCAATGTGACATCTAAGAAAAACACTGAGGTCTTATTTTTTCTTGTTTTGAGTATCAGGCCTGTATGGTGATCACAAAACTTATCCGAAATGCTTTATTACACATTTTGCAAGGCTCTAGTATAAGTGCAGTTTTCTTAAAAATATTTATGAACAAGATATGATTGAAGTTTTACAAAATAAAAAGAAATTTGAAAAATCTTCAAAATAGGAAACAGAAGGGGATGAGAAACATAAATATTTTTAGTTGGCCTTAAACAGGCGTTCCAAACAAATTGGATATCATGTTTTATACATTGTCTCTATAAAGTCTGTGAATTAAATAAATCTTAAAAGATTAATGCAATTTTGAGTGATAATTAAAAGAATACATAATCTCTAGAATATATTTCATATAGCATTCCTAATACATTAACAGTTTTTATAAGTCTATATCTAAAAGGTTAATGAAATTTTGAGCTCTAAGTAAAAATTCTTACTTTAAACTTCGAAATATATTTCATGCACTTGTTTCTCAGATCTATCAAAACAAAGTACATTAGGCGTAAATGTGTAATTCATGAGCCATAGTCTCATCTCCAAGGTCATGTTCCACTATAGTTTTTAGCTGATGAGAATTCTTGACTAATGTTACAAATCTGAATTTGTTTCCAAATTTCTTGTATACTTCAGAAAAGTGAGAGAAAGTTTTAGTATCCATTTTAATTTATTTTGTATTCATCTTTTTACCTAGATTGAAAAGAGGAGAGGTTATACTCAAATTATAATCATGACTTATACACTCTTAGAAAGCCAGGATCAAATATGAGACAAAAAGGATCAATTTTGATCCTTTTTAGGTATCAAATATGAATCAAAGTGATCCAAAAATAAGGATCACAATTCTTGATCCGAAAAAAGGATCAAATATTTCTTATAAGAAAGATCTGCCTAAAAATATCTCAATGAAGTGAACCTAGCAGGGTTTGAACCCACGCCGCACGTACACCATGTAATTACAAGACCATCGCTCTAACCACTCGGCCACAGGACAGGCAGCTGTCAAGTGTGGTGAAATCATCGTATTTATACCATTGTATACATTCCCGGCTATGTAGTGGATATGGGGTGTACTCAAATATGAGACAAAAGATCCCGTTAGATCCAAACGCGGTATCAAATATGAGCTCATCCTTTCTGTATTAAAGTAATCCAGAAATACGGATCAAAACTTTGATACTGTAATCAAAAAAGATCAAAATAAAATGATCCTAAAACCAGATCAAAAATGATCCTGGTGAATTTGATCCATTTGTATATATTGATCCGAAAAAGGGTCACAACGATCCACGTTGGATCAAAAGTGACCCTTAAAGGATCAAAATAAAATGATCCGGAAAACTACTCGTTTATTTGATCCCGGCCTTCTAAGAGTGTACCTTCAAATACCAGTACTGTCCAATACATTTTGTGATAAAGAAACAAAATCAGAAACAACTTAAGTAGAAGTCAAAGATGCTCATTTGCAAATAAATATCTGAAAAAGTTTATATATCAGAATAGATGAGTGTCACTTTAGGGTGGTCAATGCAAATGTCATATCTTAGCTACTTTCAGTGCAGTATGAAAACAATTTTAATGTCATTGAAGATGACTCTAATACATGATTAAACACCCACTACTTTGTTAAGCTTAATTGGATTTGGCTAGGACTAGGCTGGAACTTGGAATGTTATCAGAATTATGCAAACATGATGCTGCATATGGAAAGGCATCATAAAAAAGTTATTTTGATTTCAGTAAATAAACAACAGTAGTTTCATATATTTAAGAACTTGAACCTTGTAACCACATTAAAACAATCACTAACCCCCTCTCTCTTTCCCTCCTTTGGTACACTCTTAAAAAAATTTACTCTTGTTGAGTAAATTTTTACTCAACAGAGTAAAAAAAATTTAAGAGTGTAGCTGGTATTATGTGAGGTCCCCTTAAAACAAGTTGCAGTCTTTCCACATCAATATATTCTATCAACTGCTGAAAACTATCCAGAGCTGACAGGCGTCAACCACTGATCACTTGAAAGTGGCCCTTTGGATTTTGTCCTATTTTGCTTTTTTTTTTAATATTTTTGTTTTCATACCACGTAAATATATACTCTTTCCTCCCCGGGGGGCCACTCAAGTATAATTTTACTAGTGACCATAGTTTTTCAAAACAACCCCTAAAGGGTGATAGTTTCTGAAGCCAAAATATACCCTTTTTCACCCATTCACACCATAAATCGGGAATTTACCGTTACCGTTTTAACACTAGGGTTGGAAAAAGTACCCTTTTTCTTGAAAATGAGCTAAAATGGCTGGTTTTGATACCCTAAAGGGTGTCACCTGATACACCCTTTTTGCCTCAAAAACAACCCTAATTCACCTTTTTCTTGGTCACGCTATGCCTGCAGCATAATTCTTGAGGACCCCCCCCCCCTGGCTTTCCTCCCACATAATAATTGCTCACAATCATATAGGTTTAATCTAGTTTAAAGTTTCATCATTCCTTCTAATAGCATGTAACAATTTCACTTGATTCAAAAAGTTCTTATTTCACTAGATAAAGGTCTCGGCCAAAGAACGATGTAAATAAAGGCCCTCGGATGTACACAAGGTGCCGGAGAGTCGAGCAGTAACAATGTCAATATGACATTTACACCAGACATTCCTTTCTCTATGCGTGGATGTTAGGTTATATATTTGAAGTTTTTTACCTAGAACAGGAAAATAAACTTGCTTCTACAGGAACAAACATAAAACAAACGAAGTGCCTTGGAAACGATACAAGCTTAGGTTACTTGAAGAAAAAGGGTTCCTTGTTCTTTGGGTGCCAATGACTGGGTAGGTTGGTTGAGGTTTTTTTTCTTTTTTAAAAGAGAGGGAGAGTGGTGTTTTTACGGTTTCGCTGTTCCTTTCAGATTTGTCATCATACAACATGAGAAATATGAAAGATACAGTCAACTTTACAAGTATTTTGTGCATTATTATTGCAAAATTTTAGGTGAAACAGAACACATATTTTCTATTCATTGAATACAATATTACAATTTATATTATTAAAAATTTACCCCTGTTTTCAGATTTTTGTGTCATTGACGAAAGAGAAGTCAATACTCCATTTTGGTTTAAATTCAGATAGTTGAAACATACTTTGGTTTGAATGACCACTAGGCCATTGAGGCCTGAATCGATTATGCCTTAGGAAAAACTAAGTTACCGTACAACAACAAAAAAAAAAAAAAAGACACACAAAAAAGTTACAACAAAGTAAAAAAATAGAGAGAAACACTAAACAATGCCTGAAATGAAAGAGGTGTTTGTATATTGTGAGAAATAATAAAAATAAACTTAAAGCATAAATCCCTGTTGAACATAGCTTAGATTACAAAACTTGAAATGATTTATGTGCCCAGCATTGTAATGAACCAAACTTCAATAAACTACATGCAGTGTAGCTCAGTGTCCTACTTTAAATTCAAAATCTCATCAGAATTGTGCTCACAGAATGTAAATAATTCCTATTTTCTCTTCAAATATTCTTATTCAACTCAAAGCTTTAACTTAAGCTGCTCAATTATCAATGTTCTTATTGGTTAAAAATTTAGCACAAAAACCAAGTAAGACATACATAGCATGTCCTAGTTTAAACTAAAATGTTGTCAAAATTGTCCATTTAAAACAGGGAACTAAAAGCTTCTGTTCAAATATTGATATTCAAGGCTAATGCCTTTTAAGATTAAGCTTAGAGTGATTGTCTAAATATCCATGTAGCATCCAGATTCCATAATTTCTTCTTTTTTTTTTTTTTAATGTTTACTTATCAAATTAATATTTTGAAGATATCATTATCTATTCCAAGATTAATTGCCAAGTCTACTGGTACTTTATCATGATTCATCGTATAGTGCTCTACTTTCATTAACTAGATACATTAAAGCAATACTATCAAATTTTGATCAGAAATGGTTTAACGGAAAAAACAGCCTAAAATGAAGGAATGTGGCTGCCTAATAGCGTTTTCAAATGTATTTTGTCAAAAAATTGTTTTGCTACAGAAAAATGGATAAAAAGCACAAGCATGCTTTCCTATACTTATACACGTGGAATTAAATTTGGGATACCGAATTTAATTCAACAAATGGTCATAACAGAAAAAGTAGGTATAATTAAGCTAAATTGTTTGGAGGGTATTAATATCTACAAAAAACAGACTCAATCAGCTAAAAAAAATTGAATGTCACAGGTGACAGGTGGCGCTTCATTTTTAACACTTTATAGTATTGCTTAAATCAACACCAAACAAAAGTAAGAAAAAAATATGCAGCAGTTAGTTTGTTTGTATATTTGTTAGTATACTATTTGAATGAATGTTAATTGGACAAACACAAGGGGCTCTGCTCTTGAACCATACTAGGACCATGCTGCAGGGTTGCTTCGCTCCAATGAGTCAATAAATATTGAACCCTCATGTCCATATGCACAAAAGAGGTTTAAGATTCAGACCAGGTTTAAAGTTAGACCGAGTCTAAATGAAATTTTGTTTAGCAGATAAATATGTTTTCTTCACCCAATATTGTCTTATTTTGTGTTGTTTATGAGATTTTTGATTGAATCTTCAATATTTTAAAGCTGTTGCTGTTCAAAAATGCTGCAAAAGGTCCTTTTATGGCATTAGAAATTTTGACTTAGACCCGGTCTAACTTAACACCCGGTCTAACTCTTAAACCTTTTTTGTGCATACGGACCTCACAGTTCAAGTTCACAAAACCAGGATCAACAACTAAAAGATGCTGCACAAAACACCAAAGCAATGGGATTCTTCACATAAAAAACAATTACTATTTTCTTGACCATCACTTTCCAGAAGGGAACTCTAGATGAAGAAGATACTAAAACAGGGTCATTTCGCAAAGGTTTAATTTCACAAATCAATATCTAACCACGAATATAACACCCCACAAATACGTTCATTTTATGTGTAGGTCTATGTAATGAAGCTTAAAAATGCTAATTTGATACGTGCGAAAGGTGATGATCTGGTTTCACGAAAAATTCTTCTCGCAAAAATATCCCCGTTTGCAGTAGCTAACCGGGTGTCACCTGTATATGACCGATGCGTCAACATGGATAACAACTCCATTAGCTTATTTCTATTTGCTGATTGTTGTTAAAACATGTAAGTAGAATAGAGATAGACAGACACTGGCCATACCAGGGGTGTTCAAAAAAATTGTGGCCTGAGGAAGAAGGAAATAGCTATGCATTTTTGCAATGTAATATGTAGTTTAATTTATGAATATACAGAAAGTTTCAATTAAAAATCGGCTTTTGTTTATATTTTACAAAAAACTTAAACGTGCCTTATAAAGGTTTCCAAAGTTTATAATTAATCATTCAAAAAGCAATCAAATAAAACTATTGTGATACCAACAACTCCCACATCCATGCCTTCCCTGTCATATTTAAAACCTGCAAACTTCTTTTCTTTTTACCTTGGTCCACAAACTTATTGAACACTTTGGTACAAACAGACTTGCGCATGCAGATACAGCAAAACAAATGGACACGATGGAAAGGGATTTAGCGAAATGGATTTGGTGATTTTTATCCCATTTTACAAAGATTAGATACTCATTTAACAACAATATTTCTATTAAAAAGATGAGAAATCGAGTGGATATAACGTAATTTTTATTAGCGACGCGAAGCAAAGTCTATCCAAAAATTAATTTGTCAAGGTTTGATGTGACATATAGCATACGTGCTCCGTTGCTACGAAACAAAAATGCGATCTCCTTTGTCACACGAGCCAATCACGGAACAGCCCACAGTGTCACCGGGCTGTGCCATTTGGTTGATTCGTCATAAGCAATTGAGTTTTCATCTGAGAAGGTTGGAACTGTTTACGAGGAAATTTTCTGAGTGGAATAAAAAATTACTGGTACAATGATCACGGAAATATAAACAGCCAAGCACACAGTGCGGGTGAGTCAGTTTCAATTATGTCTATTTCCAGGCCTTCAGATAACTCAAGGCCTAATTACGCAACGGGTTTAAATCCTAGTAATTTTACAATTAGACCACAGTTATCACATGTTCCAGTTCAATTATCAACAACGACAGTTCAATCAAACTCGCTAATCGAT
>JXSR01S047169.1:59847-71672 GCA_000969725.1 Ophiothrix spiculata
AAATTTTGAACAAATTCTGTGCACGACACCGTAGCCGTTAAAGCTACCTTAATAAAACTGAAGTATGACTTCTTTCACTGCCTCTTACCTTCAAACACACTTTCCCAGGCAATGTGTACAGTTCATACAGAAGTATTATTCTTAAGTCTCATAAAGTGACATTCGTTCATGATATTCGCTCTGACTTATTCGCTAAAACGGAGAGCGAATGTCGCTCTCTTTGAGCGAACATCGTTTCAATCGATGAAGGCGAATATCACTTGCGCACGTTGTAGTGCTATGGTTATTGAATAAACAAACTCAAGAATATTCGGAGTGATCTTCGCTCCAATTCAATCTGAAGTGTAGCGAATGTCGTGAAATTTGTTAAGCGAATGTTGCTTCCCGATGGAGCGAAGTTTTCTTGGTAGGGTGAGCGAATGTCACTCGGGCGAAGCGAATGTCTTTGGATGCCAAGCCTAAACCATTATGCACAGGGAGCATTAAAAAATCACAGTGTTTCTAGATATTTAATAAATGGCATTACAAAAAATGCATAGTTTTGACAAGTTTTCCTCACATTCAGATGCATGTTTTTGAATATATGGATTTGTCATTCATCATAGTGTCAATATTTCATGCTAATATTTTTCTAACAAGTTGGTAATAGAATTACCTTCATGATATGTATTACATAAAATGAGAGTGTTTCTATTTTTTGGGGAAAAAATGGTTTTTATTATCAAAAATGTGATTTTTGGGGGGTCAAAAACATTTTGGAAACACCTCAAAACCTTATATTATCCATTATACACATACAACGCATATAAATAAAGGGGCACCCCTCCCCCCGTGAACTTCAAATTTATGCTCTAATCAGAATTATTTTATAGTTTAAGATCTTAACTTTCAATTGATACCAAAAAGAGAAGAATCAAACTATGCCTTGGGTAGTTATGACATTTTAAAGCATGTTAGAACAACCATTTCAGTTGTTTGCCTTATTTATTATACATGTTATAATACAAGCAAGAATCTGCAGGGAAGAGTGATATACTTTTAATTGCCAAATTTTTAATAGCACATGTTTTCGGGTATTGTAATTGAATACTACATTGCGCAATTGTGCTTATTTGGTATGCATGGATAGAGGAGATCTCAAGCTAGCTAATTACATAATTTAAAAGTTCATTTTAGGTTTCCGGGGAGGGGTACCCCAAAGTATACAGTGTATACATATATATTCAATGGACGGTACAAGTTTGTAAGTGTTTCTGGTATAAACCAGCCAGAATACAATGATTTTACTGTTGATTATAGTGGGCCCAACAATAAATATTACAACCACATGTATAACTACTGACCAAAAGAGAAACAAAAACATCAAAAATTACATATTTTGGCCTTAAATATGATTTTTTTGGAAAAATAGAACATGTTTTTTTACAAAATATAGAAACACTGCTATTTTTATCTACAGTTATAATAAAGATGACTATGTTTATAACATGTTATAAAAATACTAGCTCAAAATATCTTGGTTATAATGAATAGCAAATTCACATACTCAAGAACATGTTTTTGAAGGTGAGGAAATAATGATGAAACTATGCATTTTTTGAACTACCCTTTATTTTATATCTAGAAACACTGTGATATTTTTAGTGCACTGGGATGAAGAGTGAGTCAGAGGGATGCCATACGCCTAATATGAACAAAAATTGCCGACCCCCTTCTTCCGTCGATCATGTGGTTCTTACATAGATTTACTCTTATGTCATATATTAAATAGATATTTCTAAAAATTATGTTAATTCACTTTGGTAGTCAATTTATAGCTATAGTGGTCAGACTGGATAGGATTAAGTTAAACCAAATATAAAGGCTAAAAATCTGAAGGTTAAAATAATCCATATTTAGACTACTGAACAAAGTTGCATTCTCACTGCGCTTAGCCAAGATTTAGTCTATAGATAGACTAGAGGAGCTGATACCAAGATAATTGAGAATCTGTGTGAACAAGACAAAGGTAGATTGAGAGATCCCAGACTGCCTATACCGCTCGGCCCCATCACATACTGGCGCAAGCCTGTAGCCAGGGGGTGTGCGGTGGAGGCGTCGCACCCCCCCCCCCCCCAAATTTGACAATTTACAAAAAAGGTCCACACAAATTCACGAAATGACCACCAAAAGAACACCTAAAGCACCAAAAAAAGCAAATGTAGGTCGTTTTTTAATAAAATAGTACACAAAATGCTTGGAAAACTGCTAAAAAACTACTAAAATTATTTTAGGGTCGACCAAAATGAAATGTTTTCCTCCAAAAGGTCCACTTTTTGAAAATCCGCACCCCCTTGAAAAAGTCCTGGCTACAGGCCTGTACTGGCTTTTGTGATACTTTTGAGGTTTATGGCATATAGGGATAGTTGAATGTGTTTCACATACAGACATATGCGCCTCGATTTCACATAATGACGTATTGCCAAAAAAAAGTTTGCTACAGTTACCTATTTCACATTACTGACGTATTCAATTTTCATCCAAATTACACTACTCTGAGATAAAATATCAACTAAAAACTGTTAAAACTTAAATTATTGAATACTTTCTAGTTATTTGAATACATTTGATTACGCCTATGTATTTTTATTCCCTGTACAAGACTTTTGTTTCTTGTGATTTTTCAAAGCCGCTTTTTTTTTCGAAATGCATATTTTACGGATACGTCAGTATGTGATGTTGCCGATGATTATTGTAATGGCGTCCTTGCCAATGAGCTCAAATGGGGTATTAGGGTGCACTCAGAGGCGAAGTGCGCAAATACTACTTAACACAAAAGTACGCAAAACTGAGTGTGTTTTCAATATTCATGCATTGTGATAAGTAGAACTAGTACCGTTCCCCTGATCAATTCCCACGGACCCAGCAATGAGCCTGGACAAGGCACTGTAAACATATGTGACAAGATGTGATGCATGATCATCAAAAATATGAATATTCCCAATTTGATCGTCAAGTTTGGTATAGCTTGTTTCCAGCTTTATCAGGTAACAATGTCTTCAAGCATTCAGAATAAAGTATGATACCCTGGAAAAAATCAAGTATAATTCTAGTACAACATTCCTTAGCTGCACATTTGAAACACAATTCTAGTAGTTTTAGTACAATACTAGTGCAAATTTTTGTACTAGAATTGTACTAAAACTGAACATCATTGAGCTGCACATTGGAACACAATCCTAGTACAGTTCGCAGAAAGTTAATTAATTCCCTTCTCATAATTGGTTGAATATTTTCCCCTACAGAGAAACTCGTCTGATGGCTTACAAAGTGATCTTAGAAAAGTTCACCAAGTATTCAGAGAAGACCAGTTTGCCGACATGGATGCTGCTGACTATATCGAAGATAACAATTTGGTAATGGTATTGTTTTGTAAGAACATTCAACATTCAAACCAACATGTCTTCAAACCATCCTTCAGATATGAGGAATCAAACACCATACAACCCCCCTAGTCTGAGAAATCAAGGATTTGTACCAACAGACTTACAGGGGAGATACCAGACTTTGTATACTGGCCCATGTAATGGCATTGTCAGCCATAGAGCTCAAATTGGGGGTATTCGGGTCCACTCGGTTCTCTCCAAAATCAACTCTGAGTGCCGAGATTCGGCTGCGCGTAGAGACAAACCGCGCAAATAATATTTTACTCGAATGATACGCCAACCTACACGCAACGCATGTGTGCGTTTTCAATATTCACGCATTATTATACAAGGTGCGATGCATCATCGGCAAAAACCCGAATACCCCCAATTTTGTCTCCATGCCGGAATAAAAATGGTGGCGAGTCTGATATCTCCCCTGTAAATCTATGTGTGCCACCCACAGCCATACAGATCTTGCAGATGGGATATGTTGACAAATTCCTGCATCAGGTATCACTAACTATTTGTTAACATTTGTTACCCTCTGGCAATTTGCAACATATAGTTTCAGACAAGAGAAGATAGTGTGTGTATCTCATCATGCATTGCTTCCAGTGGGATTGTTTGTATGGGAAATTATGTGAGTAGTTAGTGATGAAATGCTCATAAATCAAAGTTATTTGTTATAATCTTGCATTTTATGCATGTTTCATTACTAACTACTCACATGACTTCCTGTACAAAATTCCACAGGAAGCAATGCATCGTGGGATACACACAATATCTTCTTTTGTTTCAGACAAGGGCATTCCTGTGGTTTAATGTATCGATTAAATCGAATGTAAAATAATGTGGATGCAAGATCAATTACAGTGAAACCATGCTAACACAAAATCCTTGGGGACACAAACGTCACTTTCTGTTAACCCATATTTGTGATTTTACATGCAAAGTAATATCTTTCCATAAATTTCAGACAATCAATATATTATTGTAAAGTTAGAGTCAATTTATACTCGGCCTCCAAGCAAAATTTTTGCTACCAAACATTTTATTGTGACGTCAAATTATGGGCAGCCATGGGTGTTGTTGGTTTAAGACACCTTTCTTGATTTCACACGTCGTTTTGGGTAACATATCAATTTTGGGTTCAGATATGGGTTTTACACACCCTTTTGGGTATTTTAGACACCTTTTTCATTGTAATAGATTAATGAGGGGAGCGTGGCCGAGCGGTTAGAGCACGGGTCTCGTAATACAGAGATTGTGGGTTCAAGCCCTGGGCCGGGCGGTTTTCGTCTCCTTATTTCCATGGGCAAGAAACTTTACTCTACTTGCTCCGTGGTCGGACAGTCACGTAAAGCCGTGGGTCCCATGTGCGAATGCTCCTTCATGGGGCTCTGCATACAGTGTATACCTGGTGAGTCTTATCAATTTTGTAGACACCTTTCTCTTGCTGACACCTATGCCTGTCCATAGTTTGACATCACGACAAAATGTTTGGTAGCGAAAATTTTGTTCGTAGGCCGAGTATGTAATGAAATTTGCAATGCACAGACTAAATACCTTTTTGACTTGTTTAGGCAATTACAGACACTCAAGAATTAACATATACTTCAAACTGGGTTGACTTTGATTGCCCAGGTGACTCTGAACAAAACTTTGACAAAATTAAGGGGTTTGTGAAACACCCATCTCATTGATGGTGTTGCTAAAGGATTTCAACTATAAACCATTCATAGTTGAAATCCTTAACAAACCACCATCAAGTGAGATGAGTCATAACAAGAGAAGATAGTGTGTGTATCCCATCATTCATTGCTTCCAGTGGGATTGTTTGTATGGGAAATTATGTGAGTAGTTAGTGATGAAATGCCCATAAATCAAAGTTATTTGTTATAATCTTGCATATGGGCATATTTCATCACTAACTACTCACATGACTTCCTGTACAAAATATCCCATAGGAAGCAATGCATCATGGGATACACGCGATGTCTTCTCTTAGTAATAACCACCTTGTCAAAATTTTGCTCAAAGTCACCTCCGCATTTAAAGTCGCCCTAGTCCTAGTTAACGCTTTTCAAAACTTGATGGACTCCCTGTAAAGTTCATCTAGTTGCATTGCAGAATTTGCTATTGTCAATTTTAATGTGACCTATCTTTCTTAAAACACACAACAAAGTTGTTCATCACCAATCAACAACTCGGCATCCGATGTGTCGGCGAATTTCTTTCACGCTTGGGTGGCTAAAGCCCGAGCGTGATAACAAGTGTGATAAAAATACGCCGACGCATGGATGCATCTGCATTGATTTGCGATGAACAACTCTGTAGCATGTTTGAATACTTACAATGTTTATATCAGGTTGATTTGATGCAAAATAGGAAAATACAACAAGAATTATGTACTCATCCATTAATATCTGATATGCACAAAAATTATTGCTTGTTCATTTGAGTACATATTACATAATCTGAGTTCATCAAAACTATTCAAATCACTTGTTGATGTTGCTATTCAGAATCCTGATAAAGGTACATTAAGGTTAGAAGTGGGGCTATAATTTTGTATTTGATAACCAATTTCATATTTGTAATTATGACATAACTACAGTTCCATTTGGTAACTTCAAGTATTTAAAAATTGTAATTTTATTGATGACATTTATTCATAAAAACATCATGATTGATTGATTCACAAATACTATTTGAAGCTTACAAAAAACAAGAAATCACAACCTGCCTATTACAAGACTTAAAGACATATTTATTTGGATGGTGAGATCTGACATGCCCCCGTTATGAAGTACATATCAAAAACATGTTCACCACAAAAAATATTATGAGAGTAATTTGAAATATTTTATATAGATAATATGGTAGAGCTTATTTATAGAGTAGAATCATTGATTGTAAACTTATTTCTAGTGTTTTTTATTTAAAAATATATTATCTCTTTTCTCAAATGTTGTATGTAAAGAATTTGTATGATGTAAATAAATATAGTTTACTTTCATTGTAAATTACAACTTGATGTCAGTTGTGCATTATTTACCACATCAAATGAGTTGAAACCTTATCATTATGCACTTTTCAAAAAATGGTTCAGGCCCTGGGTACTTGAAAATGGCTTGCTCATGAAATCACCATGGATCAGTTTATATTTCTTTTTGAGCTACCAAATATTTGGTGCAACAAACCTTTGTTTACATGTAATCCAATATATAATTCCAATGCATCTTCTTATGAGTAACCGATGCTTGGTGTTGTAAACCATCAAACATTTGACACCAAATAATCAAGCCTCCGTTATTATTGGAAAACACACTGGAATTATATATATTAGATTATAAGAGCTCATAAGAAACTGATCCTATTTGAAATTATCAAATCAGGGACAGCCAATGTTAGGCTGTGGAAAAGCAGGGAAATATTCAA
The DNA here is from genome assembly GCA_000969725.1 of Ophiothrix spiculata. Classification (NCBI taxonomy): domain Eukaryota; kingdom Metazoa; phylum Echinodermata; class Ophiuroidea; order Amphilepidida; family Ophiotrichidae; genus Ophiothrix; species Ophiothrix spiculata. The sequence goes on from JXSR01S047169.1 coordinate 66,696, forward strand.
GTGTCAAACCTGACCATTAATTACTAGCATAGAAAACGCACAAAATCCCAACCACCTTCCGACTCCACCAGGTAAAGAGTGATCAGCAAATACCAAATTTTGTAATTCAAGCCTCTACTAGCATGAATTTAAGGATTCTAGGCATGTCGTCAAATGTTCAAATCAAATAAAATAGAAAGCTAAAAATATAGTGAAGATACATGAACCTGCACACCTGAAATAATCACATTCAATAGTGAAAATTGCTGATCAAACTCTAGGCCTACAATCTGGGTCCCTTATAATGCAACTCAGTGAACCATTTCACTCGAGAAACAAATTTGTGAACTCCCATCCATTAGGCAGTGCAAATCTCGGTCATCCCAAGGTACACACATGGGTGTGAGAGTCAGGTGATAAAAGGAGCCTAAAAAGCTGAAAATAGTGACAAAATGCCAAAACAGGCTGAAAATGAAAGAAAAAGTTCAAATTAGGACTATTTTAAAGGCATTAAAAAGCTGATACTCAGCTTAAAAGCTGAACTCTCACACCCCTGTGTACAGACAAGGCCAGGCCATTTTTGGGAAGTGCATAAGCAAGTCATCAAATCAGAATTAAAGCAAATAGCTTATTAACTTATCAAAACAACTTATTACCTTGGGAAGCTTTCTGTCAGCACCTTGTTTCTTCCTCAAGCCAAACCTTTATCATGTGGGGGCGCTTCAACGTGGACTATGGTACCTGAAATGGAGGCAAAAAGCAAATGTATTGGAGTATTGTCAAGAAAGCATAAAAACAACATTTCCATGTCAGACATACTTTATTACGTCATTATGACATCACTATTTTGACCAATTTCCATTACTTCCATCAATGGAAAGAGTAGACCCTACCCTATACTATGGTAAAAAATATCTTACCTTTGGATGTGTCTTTATAGAAATACTGGTGTGTAACCCTTCAAATGCAGGGATTTAATCTTGACACATATCTTTAATTTCTCCATGCAGTTTATCTGGTTAGCGGAGGCAGGTTCTTGACATCTATCGACACCTGTATGGAAAGTATAAATGCCATAGATTTCATTTTTGCACCAAAATGTACACAACGATGAGTAACCATCCTGACAAACGTTCACCAATATAGCTCCTTTCCTTCTTGGTGATCTTTAAATTTTTTTAATATCCCCTTGTATATTCTGACAAAATTATGATTTGAAATGCTCATGTCTTTAAGGCTGCTATCACATAGAAGTATATGGTATACGATATTCGCTATACACTCCCGGGGAAGGTACTCATATTTGAAATTGACAGGTAATTACCCCCGTCACTAAGAATATGAGTGTCTCTCCTATTCGCCTATAGCAAAAATCGTATACCGTATACTTCTATGTAATTGCAGCCTAAATCCTAGCAAAAAATAAAACAAATCATCCTGTTTAGGCTTTCGCCAAAGAAACCCAACTTGGTTCTTGGTACCAAGTAAGCTAAAGGAAGCTTATCTTCAACTGGACTCCAAGAAGTTCAGTTTTTTGAATGCAGGAGGAAGACTGGAGTACCCAGAGAAAAACCTGCAGAAGCGAGCATGGACTGAAAACCAAATGCACATAAAGCGTTTGGCCAAGGGATCGAACCCGGGACCTCGTTGGTGCAAAGCAAGGGAACTACCACTGCAACTCTTCTGTTTCCTGAATAAATTTAAAACAAGTGTAATTTTACACCTGAAGATTTGTTCTATTTTAATCTGCAATATAATCCTTTCTCATGTAAATTCTACGACTGAAACATGTTTCTAATCATCCTGACATTATGATTTCTGTCCCACTACCATCCGCTTTTTCGAGCCAGAGAGGGTAAATATCCGCTATATGCTCCTGGGAGGTAGGGATTAACCCTCTCACATAAAATATGAGTGACTTCCAAGGAAGCATGTAGTGAATTTTGTATGGCATGGCCAGGTGGGAAAAGGGGTGGTGCGCCGGAAAATCGAGATAAAAAGGAAAAAAAGAAACATGAACAGGAAACTTAAGAAAAATCATGAAGAAAAGGACCAATGAATCCTGTTAAATTTGCCCTTCTTGGACACAAAATTACCTCTACATACCACCACTGATCATAATTTTTTTTCCCTGCAGGGCTTCTTCCTGTGTGAAAGACAAGGTTTCTTTGGTAAATGTGACCCAAAACTACCAAGAAAGTGCAAAAAAACCCTAATTATGAAAAATCTGACCATGCTATAAGACCCAAACCACAACATTTATAAAGTACATAATTTTTTAAAATTCTAAATCGAGTGAATTTTGCACAAACAATAAAACAAATACAATGAAGTGGAGCGCGAGATAATTAGAACAAAATCAATATTCCACTGATTTAAATAAAATCTAAATTGTTGACAACAAACAATGAGAAATGAACAATTTAAAGAGATATTCACCTGGATCTGGGCTCTATTTCATAAAGATTTAAGAATATTCCTAAGTTAGTATGCAGAACAATAATCATTTATAAATCCACAAATATCTTAGACTTAAAGAACAATGAGTTCCATTTCCTAAAGCAACTTTGGATGATAAATGTTAAATTAATATCAGTTTATGAAATTCCTATTCCAAAATTGTTAAGAAAATTTAAAACGAAACCAAAAAGTTCCTATCTTTATTCAAAATGTTATCAACTTTAGGTCTGATCTTAATTTGACTATGTTAGGTCAAAGGTCAATTACCCACAACTTCATCTGTATAGGACAAATGCAGAAATGTTTAAACTATTCAAATATATTGGCCTTAAGTTGGGAAATTTGATCACTTCCAAGTTGAAAATGTTCAAAAATTTCTTGTTCTTCAGTAACTTTACAAATTTATACTTAAGAATATTCCTTAATAGCTTTATGAAATAGAGCCCTGGACACTGCCACACCTCAAGGTGATGCCAACTGCAATAAAGGTACAGTGTCTTGCCTAAAGACACAGTGATGTAGTAACGAGGCTCCAAATAGCAATCCTACCAATCTAACCCTGTACACAAACAGAAAGCATTTGAGCGGTGCTCTGGAAAAGTGAGCGGAAAGTCACGATTTTCACAATTGAGGTTATGACATATTTTATTTCTCTATAATCTCAGCTTTTGAATGATAAATAATATGTCACACTTTCTCTCTCCATTTTTCATTTAGAGATCGAAATCCAAAGCAGTCCACTGAATATATTGCAATAAAAAGGTTTTGACTCAGAATTTTTGCAGCATGCTTCCGGCGTCTCTAGCTTACGGACACCGACTGGGCACCGTCCGGACACCGGTGACCGACCGGCTGGTGTCCGCTGAATTCTATCTGGTATTACTCTGGTAAACACATCGTAAACTTGCCGAAAGGTTATGTGACCAGAGTATCCAGGGTGACGGTAGGTATCACCAGAAACGTTGGTTGTCGTGAGTATATTTTTCTGCTCGTCAAGAATTTGTCTATTGTTTACCAACACTGATAGATGAGTTTATACATGTCATACATGTGCCTCCCTGTTAAACAGCACCCATTTTTCATATCTATATTTACGAGCGGAATATCTCCTCTAAATACGAATGGCCACCCAAGCTGCAAACAAGTGTTCCTGCTAATGCTGTTTACATACTTGTTGCCGCTCTGTCGCTTGCTTCGTTTCACACTTCTGTAGCTTTGCAGTTTTGTCGCTTTGCATATTTGCCGCTTCATGTCACTCTGAAAGTTGAATTCATTTCAACTAGAAAAATCTTGTCGTGCGACAAAATTTTGTCGATATCGATTATCTCAGTGACATGCAGCTTTGCCGATACGACAACTGGAAGTGGCAAGTTTTTGCAAAAAATATACGTCATGCAGCCACAAAGCTGCAAAATTACATGAGTATGAAAGCAGCATAAGGCCTTATGGCATGCCATTAGCAAGAGCCAGGAAACTTGGTGAAATAGGTTTTTGAAATGTGTGAGGAAGATGCCTTTTCTTGCTAATCTAGCCAGACCTTACTGGAGACAGTGGAGCAAGGACCTCATCAACTATAATCAAATTTGCTCAACCTCAAAATTCTTAGCTGGACCACTGTTGCAAAGATTGCATCTATCAGTCAGTCTGATAACTTAAAGGGCCAGATAGACTTCGTCATTTTTACCAATTGTAAAATCCAGACGACTGAATGCATATTGACCTCGAGTTTCCAAACAATATTATCGATCGGAATAATCCACTAAAACTCCTAATTAGAATGATGAAAAATTAAGAGAATGGTAAACATTCCAAATGAAAATGTTTCGCAAATCTTTTCTTCAGAATAAAATCCACAGTACCTGTCAAGGATACATTTCAGATTATAATGAAAAGACCAAGGTAATTATGGTAAACAACGATTACCAAAGAAAGTAATGTACTATGAATATCAAAATACTACAGATCGAGTAATCATTGCAAAATGTGCCGTGATGCATCATGAACATTTTGGTAAATGGTAGAACATTTTACACCATGACAAAAATTGTGCACCATGAGAAAAAATGAAAATGTTCATTCCAAATGAAAATTTAATATAGTGGTGAAAATGTAACGCCATGAGAAAAATTCTGAAAGAAAATGACTTCAAAACTGACGAAGTGTATTTAGGCCTTTACTGTTGCCTACTCTGGGTCAAGAGAAGGGAATTAATTATCCAATCTCGTCTGCCATGAGGCTGAAATGGATTTCGGGGGAGTGGAGTTGCATTTACAAAACGATGGGTCCTCCCAATCTCCATGGATCTGTTCTGGAAAATTGATGAATTTGCCCAAGTGAAATGAAATTATTGTGATGGACAACCTACAGTGAACAATCTCAGGGCCGTGAAACTCCTATTCCGAGCCAATGGACAAAATGTGTACACCACGAATAGGTCACGTACAAAAAGAACTAATCTATTACTGAGGGGAGCGTGGCCGAGCGGTTAGAGCACGGGTCTCGTAATACAGAGATTGTGGGTTCAAGCCCGGGCCGGGC
>JXSR01S047169.1:91656-104788 GCA_000969725.1 Ophiothrix spiculata
ATCATGTTACTTTGGTCAATCATAAGGGCTCATATTGGAATACTGGCATATCAAACTTTGGGTGTGTAATTTTTTATATTATTGTTGATTGGAAAACTTGTGAAAAGAAACAAATTGAAGCTATTTACAGTGTTTTATCAAACTGATCAAATAATGACAGAGACAGGGACAGAAGTGGAATATGTTGATCAAAGACTTGGAGCAAGTCTATGGGTTCCTAGACATGTGTTTCTTTTCTGAGTTACTAGATTCTAAAAAGCATAAGAGGTCCAACTTTTATTTTTTCAAAATTTAGTTAGGTTGTTTACAAATATAGTAGTCCAAGAATTAAGGTTTTTCGGACCTTGGTCCAAAATCATACATTTTGGTCCAAAACTGACCTAACCATTATCTTCTACATGAAAATCATCTAGAAATGTATACTTTTATATGGATTTACTTATCGGTTGCTGAGTTTCAAAGCATTAAATATTTCAGAAAATAGGGTTAACTGTGCCCTTAAGAAGACTTCTCCTATGCAGGTGTCGAACACAGGTAAAGTTTATATGCAAATTAGTGACTGGTAAGATGTAATACTGTATCAGGGCCCTGTCTCTCTCGCATTTTAGCTGAAGCCTTTTTTTGACCATATTTGGTAGTCATTAACCCTTACTCTCACACGCTTAAATACAGTCTAAGTCCGAATACGTCATGAAAAAATTTCCGGTTCCCCCTGGGATCTGAACCCCTGACCCCCGCTATCCCAATCAAATGTCCAGCTATGCCAAGCCATCGAGCGTGGCCTGCCCGGGCAGCAATTCCCTGATCATTTATATCCGCTGTCTGTGACGTATACGGACTTGGGCGAATTCTTGATTTCTTACTGTAGTACTTTGTAGTACGTAGGAGGGTTAGGGTTAAGGTAACATTAAGATAACATAGGCAGGGTCTTCTGCAACCATGCGCAGAACCTTGCGCAGAGGAATCCCGTGTTTGTTGAACTGATGACACAATAACTAGAATGTTGAGTTCGCGTTCTCGTTAACTGGTTGCGTACGAATTCGAACTTGTAATTTAGCGTTTGATCGCCCTGATGTGACTTGAAATCTTAAGCTTAATCAGCGCAGATCAGCCGATTTCAAATGGAAATTTCACTTTTTATGTCGGTGAGCTTATGGTGCCATCAGCCAAAAGTTGTTCAGAATTAGTGTATCTAATGATGTATTGGTCTGGTTCTATATATTTTTCACTTTGTTGACAAAATCATGCAACAGTCGTGCATACTAATGAGCTTGTACGTGATTGGTTGAATACATAATTGCAAATTTGTGCTGAAGCTTCATTTTTTCCGTTGGCAAGGTATAGAGCAGATTCCTATCCCATGATATCTAGAATCCCTGACTGTATTCATTTGTCTAAATCCAACTATAGATCCTCTGAATGTACATCACCTCACTGCTTTATTATTTCTCATCAGTGTGCCAAAAAATGGTTAAAATACTGTTATAATGTTTCAGCTATAAAGAAAGATGATTTGCCACACTTTGGAAAGTGAGGGTGCTTATTATTTAAAGCCCTGATAAACATGGAGACGATTTCTATTTCATTTAAATTTTCCTATCTTCAGTGGGAGACACATCCACTCTACCTCCCTGAATCGTGCAAGTGCTGCAATTAGGCAGTCACAAAAGTCTGCCCCCCCCCCCCCTTTGAAAAACTCCGGCGCCGCTCCTGGGTTTTACCTCCCTAGTATACTGTTATTTTTGAATTGGATGGATGTTTAATTGCGTGCCACATATTTATTGAAATATTTCGGGGCATTACCAAATGAGGAATCTAATAATTAAAATAACGTAGCATATCAAAAACAATATACAATGAGTAGCCTATAATAGCCCTACGCCATGACATGACATAATCATGACTGGTCAGTCAACTAACTACCTGTTACTTTCATAATTTGACTCACAACTCGAATCTTCAGTAAACACAAAGCATGAGTTAATGAGATTACAGGGCCTACATCCTCTGCTGAATAATCACCTTATCAAGGCACTTATCATCTGGACTAATTGAATCCAGGTGAAGTCTACAGGGAAATTAGGTGGTACATAAGTTATCTTGCTTTCCAGAAAATTACAAGGGCAAAATAAATCTCAGTGGTCAAGTATTTTTAAGCTCATGAATTTTCTCACATCCAAGCCAATGTAAGACAAGACTAGACTCGAGTTGCTGCTTGGATAGAGCCACAGTTTACTGCATATTGCATTTCATTGATTTCAACTTAGTATAATGCTGCACAGTACTGATGCTGTAGGCATAGTGACCACAGATTTTCAAAACACCCCCTAAAGGGTGATTTTTTTCTTAAGCCAAAATATACCCTTTTTCCCCTACTCATGCCCAAGGGTAGCACCAGGTCCAAAATCTTGGGAGTCCCTAAAAACTTTAAAGCATGCTTTTTGGTGAGTCCAGGACTCAGAAATGCAGCCTAGCACTAAGCTTGCTCACGCCCTAAATGGGGATTTTACTGTTACCCTTTTAACACTAGGGTTTAAAAAAGTACTTCTTTTTATAAAGTATTTCTTGGAAATGGCTACTTTTGATACCCTAAACGGTGTCACCCGATTCCCCCTTCTGTCCTCAAAAAACAACCCTAATTCACTTTTTGGTCACACTATGCCTGCAGCATTATACTTGAGTGATCCCCCAGGTTTTGACCTTTGACCTCTCACCTTGTGAGTTGATAGTATCTTCTGAGTGTGACGGCGTTGTGGACTGCGTATTATAGCCACTTGAACACTGTAACGAGCCATGATCTGCTTCTGAGTCGGCACCAAGACCACGGGCTAATGCATAATCCAGTGAGGACGTGATGGCTGGCGATATTGATGTCTGTTGTGTAGAAGAAAATGGTTAAAATCATGAAATACTGGAAATAAAGCAAATATTTACAGTGATGTGATTTCAGTATGTTAACTGCAAATGTTATGTAAAAAGTTTATCCTGGGCAAAATAATCATTGATAAAACAAATACCTTCTATGATGCTGTAAACAGGTAAACATTATATTTCAACAATTACTTGCACTTTATGTTTATGAATGTTGTCAATCAACCATACGGCTTGAGGATGCCGCATGCCCTGGATCGGGCGTGAAACTGTTGCCGTTTCCAACAAGTTGAAAATCCAGTAGAACAGTTTAAACTCTTTTTCATACTTGCACTTTACATAAATAAAGTTTTTGTTTCCTGCCAAATTCGCCAAACTGAAATGCCCGCAAAATGAACTCTTTGTTCATTAGCAAATTCTAACTCAAATTAACCAGGGTAGTTGAATTCACTTGAATCACAAGTTAAAAATGAAGGACATCGACAAATAAATATACTTCCACGTATCTATTTTTAAAGTTGTTTACTCCAAAAGTTGGCACATTGTTATACATCTGATGTTTATAAACAGGCACTAGTAAGAGTTCTGGCTTAATAAGACTACTTAATCTTTAATATTGGTTTCTGGAGCGCTGGTATGATACATCTTGGAAATGCTAATGGAGTTGCCTATTAAGTTGAAATGGTTCAATTTGATTTGCGCTCTTTCTGTTAATCTCTTCAAGAAGTCAATACCATCTACAAAATACTTAAGAAACAAAGGGAAATGGTGTAAAAGACTTTTTCTAACTTCTGAAACATATCATAACAGTTCAAAGAATGTTTTAACTTCATAACAAAGAACTCTTAAAGGATGCTTACTCCAATTTTTCAAAAAATTAGTTTTCATCACTCAAGAGGTCTAAATTTCAAATTTCAGCTGAATCAATTAAACTGTTTTCATTTTATGGGCAATTTTGTATTTCAAAGCTTCCTATAATTTAAGTTTTGGTTACCATAATTGGACAAATTTTCATAAATATCTCCAAAACGGAAAACATAACTCGGCTGTGAAATTTCACATTGGTTATGAGAAAAATATGAGCAATAGTTTGGTACAAAAATCTCGGAAGTTTGACAAAAAGTTGAGGCAATCGGACCATGCTCCTTTAATATTATCCTCGTGAATTTTGTGATCATTTGGCAACTGGCGTAAGCTCTTTTTGGGAGATAATCATTATCATTAATGAATAAATTGATTCCACATTGGCATGATATACATCCACAGTAAAGTTTCATTTTCCCCTTAAAAGTACCTCTATTTTCATTTCATCAAACAGTTGGATAAATATAAATGAAATGAAATAAAAATTGAAATCCAAATGGTGAAAACAAATTTTACTGTGTATCATAAAATATTTTTCAAAATTGAAAACAAGATCTTGTATTTTTATCAAATTCAAACCCTAACTTAATCAGATTTTCATGGCTTAAAGTAATGAGATACACTGCACCCACAGGGAGAAACTATATGTTTCATGTATATTTGAATTTGCTGCACAAAATGTTTCTACTAAATTCTAATGTACAAATCACTCATAGACAATTTATTACAATAAAGTGTTTACAACTTCTTTAAAAAATGTATATGTGCTAAATGAAAAAAAAAAACTTTTTTAAATTTTTTAAATTTTGAAATTTAAAGACATTAGCCATGAATACAAAATATTAATGTCAACTTTCCTCAACGCTTGCTTATTGCATTTTTAGACAGAACTTCACTGCACTAAACTTATTTCCATAACAATGCTTGCTGACTTTCAGTATTTTCTTTAAATTTCAAATTTATACCTTCAAGCCAACATTAAAAAAAATGAAAAAAAAAATCGGAAAATAAAAACAGTGCCCTATATTTATTTATTTTATTTTCATAAATTTGAAAATCCTGTTATGAGAACTCTTGTTTTGATTAGTATCAAGTCCTTGCTCAATTCAAATTTAATCACGAAATTTCAATAACAGACGAAATTGTGAGTCAATACCTTTAATAAGAAATCACGAAATGTCAAATGTCTTATAAGACAATTATTCTATATATCCACATTAACGGAATCCAATCTAGCTGTGTACACAAGGCAATTAGCACTCGGTAAAAGCAAGCATATGCCACTCAATGTTCAATTATGACATAATAAGCTTACTTCCCGTATGCGTGCTGCTGACTTCAAGACATTTAGAAATGTACTGATCAAACAGCTCAATTTATCTTCAATTAATATTATTTTAGGTTCATTTTCACTTATGAATCAGGGGAATTGAACCTAAAATAAAAGTTATATTTAGAAAATAGCACAGAAGCTCATTAATCAAAAAATGTGATCTTTTGTTAAAAAATTTGTTTCTTGATTATGCTAACTACCAATCGACAGACGCAAAGTTAAAAAATGATTTTGCAAAAAATTAATACAACAATTTTTAAGAGGAAAAATTCTCCAACATTTTTGACTGAATCCACTTAAGCTACAAGAGGAACAAAACCATCTGGATGTTATCTGTTATGATTTGAAATACACTCCAGCTTGCATCTTATTTGGAAAATATAAGGGTACAAATTCACACGAAGCACATGTAAACTAACAATAGCTTTTTGAAACAACATCACTTTTTACTTTCTTATAAATCCTTTCTTCAAATTGTTAAATATGTGATTATTTTCAAAATTTGGTAAAAAAGCATCCTAATTGCAAATCTAAGATAATAGGCCAAATTCAACATGATTTCCTTTAATGTGTAAATACTGAATTTGTTTAGTGCTCCTAAAAAAAAGTAAAATTTTAAGCGCACAGCTAGATAAAGGTGAACTTGAAGAATGTCGCCACAAGGAATCTAATCTAGAGTAAGCAGATAGCAGGCAAAATCTGTGACTATCACTTTAAACATTGAATTTGTCTCCATTTTAATGTCAATGAAAAAGCACTTTGCTTTCACTGATATTTATCGTCTTGTGATATCAGGTGTAGGCAGCTGCAAAACAATATCACGCACACCACTTGTGTACAATTTACATGTTTAGAGCTGGGTTGTTGTTTTTTAAAGAAAGCAAAAAATGTGTTGTTTGTCCAAACATGTCATTTGTTAGCTGATCGGCAAATATTTTAATTAAAAACATAACTGTGTAGCAAACCTAGTCCATCTAGATGGACCTTATGGCGCCAGTTTGCGTTTAACCCTGCTGATGTGCTTACGTATTTTAATACAAAATAAAATTTGTCATGTGAGTGCAGGAGGAGTCGTGTCTGCAATGGCTGCCATTTGCTATAATCATTTAACACCTTATCACTATAATGCGAAAAATTCCTGCCATGTGTCAATGGCTCTTGAAATGGTTCTTCAGGTGACACCTAAAGAACCATTTAAAGAGCACTGACCAAGACTGGAGATTATCAGTGTGCAATCCAAATTTATGACAAAATGGCAGCTATTGCAGATATAACTTTCTTGCACTCAAATGACAAATTTAGAATCAAACTATTGAAAACAAGAAAATAGCTCTATATCTATTTGAATTTGTAAATCAAAAAAACTTTTTTTTCTAATTTGGTATGAAGATTGATCATTTAAAAACTCCTAAAAACTAGTAACCAACAGTCAGCTGCCAGTTGAGGATTGAAGCGGCCCAGTTGAGGATTGAAGCGGCCCAGTTGAGGATTGAAGCGGCCCGGTTGAGGATTGAAGCGGCCCCTTGTGTCAAGTCAAGAAATACTCAAAATAAACCTTTTCTAAAAATGTTTTTGTATCTCCTTAACACCCACTTAAATCCTGTGTGAATAAGCATTGCTTTCATGTCAATGTTGATTCAATAAGTGTACAAAACACATCAGAACAATCTACTTATCTGTTTTTCTCGTTAAGCAATATTATTAATTATTTACTTCAAAATTTGGCAATGTAGTGCTAAGAACAAGTCAAAATGAACCTTTCGATGTATATTTCTTTTAAAAAAAACCTGCTTGGATCTTGCATAAAATAGATTACACTTTAATTCACTCTGATATTATTTCATCACAAACAACATTAAATTCTGTGAAAAACACAAATTACAGATGTATAAATGAGCTCCAGTGGAAAACACAAATGTGCTCAAGCGGCGTGTTGAAAATCAGAAATATTAAACAACATGCCTCATGAGATTTAATTGCAATTAACAATCTCAACTCCTGTGTGCAATATGTTAATGTATGACATTTATACCTATACAAGATATCTACAAAAAAACAAATGCACAGACTGCGACACCCAACCTTGACATCGAATATGTATGAATAGATCATTTTAATTGAGGCCTTTAAATTAAACATAAACAAAATGGTTTGAAGTTAGAGCTATGTTGATATCAATGACAATGACCTTGAGTGCACTGTTTTAATGCATCTTTAGTAAAGGGAGGTGTTTCCTAGCTATGCTAATCAACCTGAAATAGTGCATGTATACAATATGCTAGAATACGAGCATGATTTCTTTCCACTATTTTTATCGATTAAATCGTCTCAATTCATTGATTGATATATTTGTTTTTAAAAAAAAATTCACAACTTAGTTGAAATACTGAAAATGTATGATTAGCTACATTGGCTATTACAGACAATCGTCTGGTAATACATTTACAATTTGGGAAATATGTTTTAGGTAAACCATGAAATACCATTTATTCATTTGCTGAGCTTTGATACGGCCCCAGAGATACGGCATCTGAATTTTCAAAACTAAGATGCTGCTTTCCAAACTCAGTGAAACTGAAATGATGAAACTGATCAAAACTGGATTCACATAACTTCATGTAGCCCTTTATAAGATTTTGAAAAGAATCAAAAATCTAATAAATAAAATAACAGATTATTATAATAACAATTTGCAGAACAGCATACAGGGGAAGTATTTGTAAATCACTGAGACACCTTGGTGACCCTGGCTTGGACTACTGTTTTCATTCTCTGGGATCCAAGTCACTAAGTTAAAATTTCCTGAAATGTCTAAAAATGTACTGGAAAAGATCACTTCTTTTACATAAGACAAATTTCCTGAAAACAAGATTTTTTCAGTAAAATTTCCTGAAAACTTCCATCCCTGCATTGCCCATTTCAACTTACTGTATGTCTTCTACTAGGCAAAGTAGCACTACGCATTCTGTAATCTTGTAGCGGGGTTGTGTCAATGTTATCAACATCAGTGGAGCCGGGTACAAACACTGGACGTGGTACAACTGCAGGTATATGACAAAAGAATGTTGTGTTAAAAATGGCTTAATGAAAACAAGGACACATTACCTCACATCTTACAAATGATGTGTAAAAACACAGAGGGAACAATTGTTAAAGACTTGCATTTAAGGGCATGGAGTGATATGCCTGTTGAATTATTGCATAATCATGAGGACTGTTTTTTGATAGGAAGTGAGTGTTCAAGGACACAACACATTGACAAGCAGGGCTCGAACTCATAACCCATGGATTACGGGACAGGTGCCTTATCCACTCGGCCACACATGCTCCTCATTGGATTCAACATTCCAGCATAAAATGTTTCCAATTTTTTTTACTTAAAATGAGTGAAAATATGTAATCTTGTAGCGGGGTTGTGTCAATGTTATCAACATCAGTGGAGCCGGGTACAAACACTGGACGTGGTACAACTGCAGGTATATGACAAAAGAACATAGTGTTATATATGGTTTCATGAAAATAAGGGCACATTACCTCACATCTTACAAATGATGTGTAAACACAGGGTGAACAATTGTTTAAATACTTGCATTAAAGAGCATGGAGTGATGTGCCTGTTGAATTATTGCATAATCCTGTGGACTTCATTTTTAACAGAGAGTGATTGTTCAAGGACACAACACATTGGCACAAGCAGGGCTCGAACTCACAACCTATAGATTATGAGACGGGTGCCTTATCCACTCGGCCACATATGCTCCTCATTGGATTCAACATTCCAGCATTTATAAAATGTTTCCAGCAAATATGACTTAAAATCAATGAAAATATACGGAAGAAACACTAAAAAAAAACTGTAGGCAATTTGTAGGCAATATTTGCAGACAATGTTCAGGTATAGTAACTAGAAACACCATATACTTCTTTTAACTTGAAATAGCTATAAACATCATTAGAGAAAACAATTTGAAATGTAAACAATGTAAACAATAATAGTTCTAACAATGAATCCAATATTAAATTTGATACTCTCTAGATAACTTTTCATTCCTGTTAAGGTGTTTGGTCCATGACAGATCCGCCCGAAGATTTCTAGTAAAAATCGGCATGAATAATATTTTATCGATGTAGAACCGATTTTTAAAATAAAAATTGGGGGTCACCGGACTCCTTTTTGCATGAGAGTCGGTTTAAAAACAGCATTTTTGGATGTTTGGGGGGAAAATTAGTACAGGGGTGTATGGGAAATGTGGCAAAAGTGAAATTATTTAGTGTTGATTCAAAAATCTTCCCGAGCATTTTTCACCGACTTAGTTTTCCAGAAAAATATTAAAATTTGGCAATTTTTAGCTTCAAAACACTACTCAGAGTATATGCGCATGCGTATTGCGGCACTTACCTACTCGGAAACTAGCGCGTACTGATACACGTGGACGGCGCGTGAACCAAACATCTTAAGAACCTTGTTCACTCTGGCCGGGTGTTTCTAGAACTTGGCAACACCAGTAACTTGTGAGTTGCCGTTTAATGATGATTTGATTGAATGTCAAATCTAATCTGTACACCCCCTTGTCTTTGTTCATGATGTTGTATCCCATGCTTCATCACCAAACGGCAACCAAGTTGGTAGAGTCATCTCAACCATTTACTGTTGTTGCCAACATTTAGAAACACCAGACTAGAGTGAACAAGGTTCCTAACAGGAATTGAAAATTATCTAGTAAGTACCAAATGATTCTTTTTGAGAAAGGTATTTTTATTAGCACCTGACAGATCTGATCAGGTGGATAAGAATCAGACTGATTTTAAGCTTATCGAAATTATGAACAAATCTATATTCTGTCGATCTCACAAACCGATTCAAAGAACTCTCAGCCAATTCTGATCTTGGGTAGATCGGTCAGACATTATTGACTTAAAGAACAATCGTCATTCTACTTCTAGTTTCAAAAAAGTTTTTAGAAAAAAGAAAAAATCTATAACTTAATTAATTATTATGCACTTTGTTGCATTCACCATATCCTCTCAGAAAACTGATCAGCCTACTTCATCTTTATTAGAAAAAGGACAAGAGTAGCCAGGAGCAAAAATTGATTTCCTTCGTTCTATCATTTCATATGTTGGTTCAATATTATTTCATTTCTTTTGATCTATCCAGGTACTTAGCATACATATCATTCCTGGCAGGCTGCGTGCCAATGTCTCAGGCAGGAGTGTCATTTATCAATCTGTTATCACATAACTATGTCTGTCTTAATGCGTGCTGGATTGGTGAAAGTTCACCGTCAGTACCATGTCAAATATTGGGTGATTTCCAAACAAACTACAATCCCTGGCAGAAGTGTCCATGCAGTAAGAGCTGCAGGCCTTGACCACTTGTCATTATACTACTGAACCTTACAGATCTTGAAATTGATTATCCTAGTACCTCAAACAGTCTTGCAAATTAAAAATTTCTTGTCAAGTCCACTCCTTTCTATAATCTTCAATTCAAATGTGAATGAGGGTAGGGGCTACTTGAACCATTGTTTGATGTAAAAACTCTTCTTTTAACTTGGCGAGAAAATATTTCCTAATACACAATATTCAGGGAGTATTTAAAAATGGACCTGTTTTCTTATCAAGGATTGTAGTAATGCAAAAGGCTTTGTATAAGCTGCTGCATTACTTCTAATAAACTTTCATAGTATAAAGACAAACAAGATTAGTTTATAAGTTTGTTGAATATTCTATCTGTTCTCGTTAGGACTTTGTCTTTATCAATCCCAACGTAATTTGAAATCAATAACCTATCTTTAATCATGGCAAAAATAAACATGCAAAGACATGCCATTTTGAACCTTTCCTGTGCAATCCATGCTTTTTCGGCTAGACCTTTATCTTAATCAATGTTCCCACAGAACAATTTAATATCATGCTTATTAATACAAACACTACTTGTATCTGGTACACTTAAGACTATGGTCACAATACCTCGTATGAACAGTTACGAACTGTGTTTTAGTCCGTCTTGATGGACCACAGGCAGCAAGTGACGCCCTCGCTGCTCGCTTAACTTGCTGCCCGTGATCCTACTAGACTAAACACTGTTCGTAACTGTTCGTACGAAGTATTGTGACCATGGTCTAAGAAATAACACATGCATTGTATGTCTATTGTTGGACTATACTTGAAATGTGGCATTGTTGGTCAATCATGCTTACACAAACAAGATGGATAACGGAAAAGGTGTGCTGAGATTTGCATGCAGCAAACAACATGCTACTTTTCTTTTGGAAAGTATCACCTACATCCAAATTGATTGACCCATATGTTTCCATGTTTTGCGCAACATCAACATGTACTTGCTGAGCATGATATCAAACAAATGCACCGTGCATTCATATATTTGTAAAGATTTGTTCTTCACAGTGTCCCTTTTCATGTTTTGTTTGTTAAAGGAGTACGGTCCAATTGCTTCGATCCAATTGCTTCAATTTTTTCAAACTTTTTGAGATTTTAGTTACAAAATATTGTTCATATTTGTGTCACAACCCAGGTGAATTTTCACGGCTGAGTTAAGTTCTGTTTTGGAGATATTTATGAAAATGTCTTATGGTAACCACAATTAATTTTACAAAGTAACATATAGGTGGCTCTGAAATACGAAATTGCCCATTAAAACAAAATGGCTTGACCAATTCAACTGGAATTTGACACTTGCACCTCTTTAGTGATCATCTTTCATATGCCATTGAAAACTTAATTTTGAGAAATTGGACAAGCTCCTTTAAGAATCAGAACTTATAGTCAGGGAAAATGCTTGCGTCATTTTGAAAAGGCTCATCTAGATTGGTTTGGGTGGAAATTTTGCAAATTTGCTTCTTTTTTTCCCCCTTCAATTTTTGCACCCAAGCTAGTTAATCCGTGCACATGGTGTATAAAATGTATCGATATCGGCCGATTATTTCATCAAATAATCAGTAATCGCAATCGGTTAAAAAAGCCTCATCGGTGCAACACATGCCAATTGCAAATTTGCCGTGCATCACATGCAGTGCATTTTCACCTGGACTAGGTAAGGGAGTAACAAGTGGTGTTGCTAATGGTGTGTTCAACTGAGGTGCACTGTGGCGCTTTAACTCAACCTGCACATCATGCCGTGGCGACCGCATCAGTTTGAATCGCCGTGGCAACAGCGAGAATGCCGGCAGTTTGAGACGTTTGGCCTGCTTTCTGGGTAACGTGCCTGTACGGTGGACTACTGTGCTTACTACTATATGTGATGATAAGGTAGAGAATAAAGTCCCTTTTGAGCTATATATACAACAGTATAGTTTGTTCAAATATCGTCACGTAGTTTTTGTCATCAAAAATTTAACAAAAACCAATTTTGATAAAACAGATTAGAATCTTGATAAAAAGTTCTAAACATGCAAACTGGATATGAAGCGATCATGCTTGTTGGTACTTAAAAATTCTGTATCTCTAGTCTCTAATTATACTCTTGTACTAAATCAAATTTTCTCTATAATTTGTATCAGCTTACAATTATGTTGTGTGTGAATGCAGAAGTGTTTATTTGAACAAATATCATGTATTTTGGTTCAACATGCAATTTCACAAGGTTTTACACAGCACTAGAATGTGGAATACAAATAAGTTGTGGTGATCATTAGGGTGGGAACAACGTAAATTTTATCTCACTTATTGTGTTTCTAACTCACCTTGATTTGGGTGAGGTGTGTCAAAACTTGGCATCGAAGACGGCGATGTTAACTTTTTGTCCGCATGCGGTTTTAACGTCTTATCACTCTGCGATCGTATTGAGATTTCCGAATGTCTTCGGACTGGTCCAGGAGGTCTGGCTACCTGAGTTTGGACTTGGTTTGGTACTATAGGTACTCGATGGGGCACTCCAATGACGGGGGTTGTGGAACCGGATGTAGGTGTCGGCGTCGGGAAGCCACCGCTTGGATGGGGGAAGCCTGGGGACGGTGTGCTGCATTCACTAGAGGAATTACCTGGCTGCTCTTCTATAGGACTCTCTGCTGGTGAACCTTTTTGGCTTGACTGCAAATAGTG
>JXSR01S047173.1:668-11380 GCA_000969725.1 Ophiothrix spiculata
CTTTGGAATTAAAAGTGCACAAGCCCATTACAGGCGTATATATTTATGCTTCAAACATTATCTTTCCAAATACCCATTTTACTTAATTGTATTTGTATTTTTATCTACTCATTATGTTTATAAAGTAGATCATTAGAGGTAACAAACGTAACTTCTTGGCACTCTATCATTAACCTACGAAAAGGTATCGAAATGTAAAGGACGAAATAGCTGTTCAACTCAATTCCATACATCTAAAGTGTGAGCAATTAAATATTTTTTGAGGTTATATGTATGATGATAGTATAATAAATAAAAAATAACTATAACTTGTCTCAAATATTGATACAATTTTGTATTTTAGGATGTGTATGATGGTTTATTGTTGACTGTTTGGGGTGAACGACTGGACTAGTAGCATGTTGGGTGTATGGAATATGTGGGCGTATGTGTGAATTCGTAAACTTAACCGTCTAAGATACTTCTCAACATCCTAAAGAATAACACATTTCAGCCGATATTCAGAAACAAAAAATTGGGCTAAAAAGTGTATTAAAAATACATAAATTTGTCGAATATATTAGTCAACAGTAGGCAAGATTGCCCTGGTTTTGCTGGTGTAATAACCTTCATTTACTCTATTTATATTTGAATTTCTGTATCAATGTAATAAAACCGGGTCCGAGGTGTGTGTGTGTGTGTGGGGGGGTGTTGTTGTTGTTGCATGGTTTTCCCCCGCTTCATAAAAACGCAAAAGCAACCGACCTTAGGCATTCGGGTAATCTCTTTACATCCTTTGCGGTCATTTTGATGAAAAGTTAGAGGTGGGGTTAAGGTAGGCCGTTAAAGTTTGGGTGTAGGGAGGGGGTCGTTGAAATCTCAGAAATATTGTTAAAGTCGCCATATAAGACTCGAACTTACAAGACAAGTTGGAATTATCATTCCCCTTCTTTATTAGCAAACAACATGATGAAAATCTGATATTTAGCACTTTTATAGGAACATTTTGATTTGGTGGCCAGTTTTGCCATATTTGTCATTTTTGCCTGGTTTTCCGATTTCGATGATTTGGTATCATTGGATAGGGGAGGATTATACCTATATATTAATAGCAAAACCAAGTTCATAGGGGGTTTCGTTCTAAAATATTGGGGTGGTTGCAACAACAACCCCGTTTGGAGTTCGTGTAACAAAAAATAGCTCAGGAGGACAATGGTTAATGGTTTATTTTGACATATTTGACATAAACTGTTGTAAGTATATATAATTAAACCGCGACGGAGCTGAAATATAAAACGATATTGCGCCGACAAACTGATAATTACAGAACTGACAAATAAGATTTAAGCAAACACGTGTTATCATCCTTATTTATTGTGAGACACAATGTTATTAAAATGTCACATAAGGTATTAGTTGAGACACCGTTGAGTATTCAATTTCAATATGATAGTAATGACAGAATCACATTGCGTTTTTCAACTTTTCTGACAGATTAATGTTATGAACAGTTAATTTTGGCAGAGTAGCAATAAATGAAAAAAAAATGATGTAAACATTAATTCAATAGCTTGACAAGGTATACCTTATGAAAAAGTGTATCAGTGGCAAACCATGAATAAAGACATAAAAGCTGCTTGAAAAATTCTGACAACAGTTTCAAATGATTATTAAGGTATCGTGATTAAACAAGTAATAAACCTTTCTCAAAACTCTTTTCATACTCTGAATAGGTATTATTAGGGATATGGAAACTATCAAAAATTCCAGAAACGCGTATAAGTAACAATGCACACTATTATACCTCCAGCAGAAATGCTAAAAACTGGTAGTAGCAGCAGGAGTTTATGAGAGTGACTTATGTAAAACTCGGTTATTAGTTAAATATATGACTTTTCCCAAGACTCCGGTTTCCGGATTCAACATCCGGTCGGACCACGTCTCCTTGTTTACATGGGCAAGAAACTTTACTCTAATTGCTCCGCGGTTAAGAAGCCACGTTAAGCCGTTGATCCCCTGTGCGAATGCTCCTTCTTGGGAACATATGTTAGGTGGGATGATTTTCTAATATCAAAAGAAATTCTTTAAGCACCCATTCACTGTCCCCGGTTTTTATTTACTTCTTTCTACGATGTTACGAGCGGACATGATATGTATCACTCCGTGCTTTTGAAAGTATCTCCCTCGGGCTATCACATGGAGTTATCAGGACCAATTATATTATAGCAGGTTTAATGGAGACAACTTGTGGTGCTGAATCACTTATCTTGCTACTGAAATGTTACATCGATATCCTTCCTTCAATCAGAGACGTTCTCTGCTTCAATACACTATGGTGTTAATTCGAATCTGTTTCAAGATATTCACTGCTTTGATTTCCTTTTCCTTCAAATGTCTTTCAAAAATTATTTATACATCTATGTATATTACGTTTACTTAATATTAAGTTTGAAGAGGTGACAATACTTGAAGGTGTGATTACGTTGGTGTTTGCTCGTTCCTGCATCCACAAAAAAACTACTTATATTTATAACACATTTATTTTTGAGTGACTTTGCGCTCATATTTTTGGAGCAGATCTTATATGGTATCACTTTCTGATTTCTAAAGAAATTCTTTAAGCACCCTATTTACTGTCCCCGGTTCTATTTTATCTACTGATATGTATCAATTAGTGCTTGTTCTGCAAGCGCAAAGTATCTCCCTCGGGCTAACGTTTGAACTTATCAGGACCAATTAAATTATAAAAGGTTTAATGGAGACAACTTGTAGTGTTGAAACACTTATATTACTACTGAAATGCTATCTCGATACCCTTCCTTTTACACAGTATGGTATTGAATTCCTCACTTCTTCTCTTCATGCGTTACTTAACAACAAGAAAAAAAAAACATTTATAATAAAATAGCCAAATCATTTGTGCTTCGAACTTTTCATTCTCTTGAGAATAAAAAAACCTCAGTGATTTGGTGTCTAGAAATACCTTACTAAATTCCTAAAACTCAAACTTCTATGTTACTAACAATATCTAACAATATTATTTTAGTGAAGAGATCATGTTGTTAAGTATATTTAAGCTTCCTGAAGAATAATGTACACTTTTAAATCAACACACGTTCATCTGTTATCTCAAACTTTAGAAAATAGAAACAATGCTCACAGAACCCAAAGAAATGAAAATGGTTGAAAATTGTTTTTTTTTAGAGCAAGTGATATGATTCTGTTTGTTCGTTTGTTTGTTTTTTCTATTGTTTGATTATATTAAGGTCTTTATTTGATTCAAATAAGTTTTCACAAATTTCATATCCAAATGGATCAAGGCTAATATCGAAACTTAAACCGACTTGCAATTATTAAAACTCCCAACTTTGATCAAACACAACACTTTCCCCCTACCCCCCCCCCAAAAAAAAAAATGCTTTGCTGTTTTTTCCGGCTTGAATGTACCTCAAGTTCTCTAAAAGTGATGATCAGGGCGTCAAACAATACGTTTTGCACAAATGAACTTCCATGAACACTGCCCGGACACGACGCGCTATCAAAACTGTATAGGTTCATAATCGACGGTACGCTCCTCTACAAGGAGTTTCTCTGGATTATTCAAAGCTACATTACTAGTTTAAGGTAATTTTAAAGGGACCTTTCGGTGTAGTAAGGTGTAATTAATCCGTTCTGATTGTCCGGGATGTACAGTAAAGTATAGGCTAACAACACTCACGCAACATTAGTTTCATGCTTTATTCCGTTGTGGTCTTTGAAAGGCGGTAATCTGTTTATCTGTAATAGAATGATAAACAGGTGATTGAAGTGTC
This sequence comes from Ophiothrix spiculata, assembly GCA_000969725.1. Lineage (NCBI taxonomy): Eukaryota > Metazoa > Echinodermata > Ophiuroidea > Amphilepidida > Ophiotrichidae > Ophiothrix > Ophiothrix spiculata. The sequence continues at coordinate 4,460 of JXSR01S047173.1, forward strand.
TTGGTCACTCCTGACTGTGCCATGGGAATGCTTGGAAACAAAGCACAAAATGATCCTTCAATCCCCCCCCCCCCCCACACACACACACAGTTTACCAAAATAGGGCTGCAATGAATATGGAGTATTTTCTGGCGGTATATGATATCTTAAAAACCTCTTAAAACCTTTTAAGATGTCATATACCACCAGGGACCATTCCACGTTCACCATAACCTAACTTTACTTTTGGCGGTTACATTTCAATTTCATAGGGGGTGGTAACCAAAAACTGCAAGCCCTTCAAAATTCCCCTTTTAATGTACTGCATCCTAAATCATAGCCTCTGATAACCGATTTCGAGCACTATTCTATTATACATCGTAAAGCATTACGGAAGAGACCATTTGAAGCGGAAATAGAAAACAGACCAGTGCCAATAGAGTTGTATACTTTTGAGCATCGCTTACGGGCTCACGTGTACCTTTATCGAAGATCAATAATCGCTTTTAGAAGTTCTGTACATTTAAAATATTCTGTGTAATATTACTTTCAAATGAATTCGAAATTGGTCTCCGCTAAAAAGTTCCTTTATCTTGAAAACTATTTAGGCCAATTTTGTTCTTAAAACCTATCATACCTGTTGCAGCTGTAATCTAACATTCTTGTTATTTGAAAACAGGAAAAGAGTATTTCTTGTTAGTTTATTTTGATTTGTGTTTTATTGTGTTTATTTCAACAAAGAACATAAAGACAATGTACTACAATTTGAGATGTGACCCATCATTTTTTTTATTTCGTAACATCGTTAACACATGGTATACCATGCTTTAAAATCGAATACTTCTTTATCGTAATAAACATAAATTCATATCTGTGCGACTCTTACAGTTTGTGTTTGCCATTAACGTGAAATAATTTCAAAATATTGATCGTCATTAAAAAGAAATGTTCTTTTTCAGGTGTGTGTTATTGTTGTCATGTATTGAGAAGCAAGTTTGGTCCAAAATATTTATAGAGATAGTTCTATGCCTCCCCGAAGTGAGTAAATATCAATAACCATATCATTTGGTACCACAAAAGGGGGTCAGGGGGGACTCACTAAAAAAAAAAAAGGGGGTTGCAACACCGTATAAAATGTTTGCGAAAATTGCTCCGTATAACAAGGGTTAATACAAAGAGAAAATGAAGATGTAGATACAATATTTAAAGTTTTTCAATGAGATATGTCTATGTTTGACTGTTAGGACTAAAGATTCTTCATTTGTATTACATTTTAAATATAATTGTCGATTTTAAACATTTTAAAAAGACGAGGTCACAACTATCTACCTGAAGCTTGTTTTAACCACACTACAAATTTAATGACAGGTAAAAATCAACCCTCATATTAATGAAATTTTAAATATATATCTTTCCTATTATACCCTTAAAATAAGCAAATAAACCAAAGAAAATTTCAGTTGAATTAGACGTACGAAAGGGGCAAGATGTCGGGCATCATATTTACCCATTCAACCCAGCAAGCATCGTACAACGATAAGTGGATACTTTCATACATGACCGTCAGTTACTGAACATATATGTGATGACTCACCCCGAAAAGGGAGACTTTGCGACAAAACACTTTTCAAGAAACAGGTGAAAATATACAGCAAAAAAAAAGGAAAAATAATAAAAATTTCCAACCGATTTTCTGTTGTAAAATTCGATCGCCTTGAACAATTTCAACAAGTAAGGTGTCATTTCAATGCTTAAAAAATGCTGCAACAGATGAAATGAAAAAAACAAAATTGATATCATCTGCAAAGTCCCATCTTTCGGGGTGAGTTGTCACATATGACGTCACTCACCACGGTCACGTGTTGTTGAATATGTATTCGATACGACCAGACTATTGAAAATAGGAAACTCTAGGTTTCATTTAGACCAATTGTCAATAAATACAGTAAGAATTAATTTCATAAAATAGATGTATTTAAGAAATTACAATCTATACGTGAAGATAAAGAAATAATTTATTTAAAAAGAAAACCGTTCTCGAACTCGAACCAGCGGCTACCTCATGATTCGGAGTCTAAGAACCATTGAAATGATTGAGTCAGGCTAACAAATAATGGATAATTAAACATTATATCAGAAACATATGAAATTACACCCTCACTTCCGGATTAGAGCCAAAATGTGAAATGATATTTGACCTAATTTTACCTTACTGGACCAAGGCCCAACAAGTCTTACCTGCTGCCTGTTTTACCAATAATAGGGCACGATTTTCTTATGAACTTTTAAAAAAACGTTTTCAGTTCAATTTTAAGTTCCAGAACGGTAGATTTTAGGTAAAACGCAAGCACCAAATTTGACCTCACACAAGGAAAATAAACACTTGCAAAATCACACGAAAAGACACTTATATTTCCAAAAATGACTGAGTGATGACTGCTATACACGTGTAGCAAAACCGAGTTGATAGACGTGTTACAAAAGAATGGCCTTGATACACTAGAGGGGAATATCATTGATGAAAAAAGTGAATATAATAATGAATTAAAGCTGAAAAAAATAAAATTAAAAAGAATAGAAAGAATTTCTAATTACCTCTACTTGAGAACGACAATTTTTTGTGTAAAACAAAATACCTCTTTAGAGAATTGTCTATTTCTCTCTAATGAAAACATTAGAGACAATTTAAAACATATTTTGTGTGAATATCTATCCTCACACACCCCGTTTAGTGTATACCCGTTCCTTTTTATCTACTCCGTTTAAGATTTAAACAAGCAATACCGATTTGTATCAATTTGCACGTGTTCCTCAGGCGTTAAGTGTTTCCCTTGGGCTAACGCATAGTCTTATCAGACACCATTTTCATTAAACCAGGTTAAATGGAGACCGCAAATGTTGCTGAATCACTGATGATCTTGTTATTTAATTATCCCTAACGAAAGGATCCCTTCACAATCTTCACCACGTTCACTCTCGAACCAGGCCAGTTTCTTCCTGTTGCCTTAAATATGTAAAAGCAAGTGACTAAAATCATATCAGTTATCTCTTTTACATACTATGGGGCTAGTCTCATGAACAAAAATGGGGTGCAACCTGGTTAGGCGAAACACGGTGGATGTAGAGTGGTTGTTGAAACCATGTAAAAGTATGCAAAATATTCCCAGCTATAAAACTGAATTTACAGGAGTTGATAGAATAATCATTTCCTATATTAATTCGGGAAAAAATCCGCTGCAAATTTTAAAGGGCAATTTTGAGTTAGAATTCACTGTTTTTTTTCTCTTAAATATTAATTAAACCTATATTGTTGGCATTCAAGTTATCATTTTGGTTATCAAAGGTTTTAACCTTGTCTTATCATGCTTATGGGGGATGTTTCCCTATCGGATTATCGTCGATTGCACGAGAACGCAAAACAAAGCGACCTTGAGCTAAGGTAATTGGTTTAGGTAATTGTTTTTACATCCTTTGCGGTGATTTTGATGAAAAAATCGGGGGTACCACTTAAAATTGGGTTATCTGAATTTTTCAAAGCTACAGTACTAATTTTATGTAATTTTAAATTGACATTTCTGGTTTACAATAGAATTCTAGAAAACTGATACCAGTCAGAGGGGCTACTGTTAAGTTTCAAAAATCGCATGTACTTTTCCACTTAACCCTCAACTTACAAAATCAATGGTGGCCAGTTTTTATTTTTTTAATGAGGTGTCATTTTAAAACTCCCAAAGTACAAAATGCTTAACTTAACACTGCACACCTTTCAAAGTTCCTCTTTTAATGTACTGCATCCCATATACTCCGTGATAACCGATTTCGAACACTTTTCGTGACGTATTACGGAAGAGAACATTTGAAGCGGAAATAGAAAGCAGATCAGTGCCAATAATAGAATTACGTTTCTTTCGAGCGTCGCTTACGGGCTCACGTGTACCTTTATCACAGATCAATAATCACTTTTAGAAGTTTGGTACATTTAAAATCTGTTGTATAGTATTACTTTTAACTGAATTCGAAATTGGTCTCTGGTAAAAAGTCCCTTTATCTTGATGACAATTCATGCCAATGTGTTATTTAAATACCTGTTACAGCTGTGATCTGATACTAGATTCAAGATGTAAAAATTTGAAACAGAGAAAGAGTATTAATTTTCTCGTTAGTTTAAGTGTTTTATTGTGTTATTTCCATCAAGAGCAGAGACACTGCATCAATTGATATGCGACCCGTCATATCAAAGAGTGCAATTGTCTAAATCTGCATGTTTCTCAGTTCGTGATATACCATGCATTACATGCTTTAAACTGAATACACCTGGCACAAAAGGAACGACATTTTCTTAGATCGCCATTTTTTCAAAGTCTGATGATTGTTCGATCAAATCACTTTCCAGTTGTTGAGGAAGGTAGTATTAATCTGTAGTTGTATCACCCCTGACATCAATCAATTTCATTCAGAGATACACATTTGTAAAGTGTTCATATTCGTATTGTATATAACGCCTATTTATAATCATTTGAGAGATTGCGTTGCAACTCCGCTATCCCTATTTTCGACGGTAACCTTATTTCTATTCAAATGCAAATGAGCAGGTTTAAAAACAACGCCAGCGGAACACTTATTGAACTAAATTTCAACTGGAGCTGTACGTCAAAACATCACTATTTGAGAGGTTGCGTTGTAAATCCGCTATCGCTATTTTAGACGGTATACCTTACTTCTATTTAAATGCAAATGAGCACCGGTTAATATAACGTCAGCGAAACCCTTATTGAACTACATTTCAATTAGAGCTGTACGTAGAAATCAACTTATATTTTCACTTCGTGTATTTGTATAAAAATAAAAAGTATGTCACATTGACTTACACACATGGTCTAACATGTGTGTAAGTCAATAAAGAACAGTTAATATTCACGCTCGTTTCCCTAGAATTATGAGCTTTAGTTTGCTATTGTCTTCTGACGGCTTTTCTCATTGATTTGTATGCTACATAATTTAACGTGCAAGTACCTGTTGCGATTTCACTCGGACTTGGAAATAGCGTCAAACAACCCGAGACATACGTTAAACTGTTATGGTTCACATACTGTGTTCTCATTTCTGGCAAAACTAATCGAATGATGTTGATCAGAACAAAAGGACTACGGTTATTCACGCTCAGTGATCACAACGGTGTACAAATTAATTTCATGGTTTCATGATTTCATTGCCACATGCGCACGCATAGCACTAGGGACTAGAAATTATAAACTTCCACACATTTGGTTAAGTGGGTGTTAACCCATTATAAAGTATAGGGATATAAAGATAACTCATGCATACCAATAAATCAGTCCATAAGGCTAGCTTCCTAAATAGCGTTAGCGAAAACCGTAGCGATTACCGGTATGCATTTTTCAGTAAGGTTATCGCATACGGTAACTTTAACCTTATTTTCGCAATCTATCTATTATATGTGTCTTGTGTTGTTTTATTCAAACAAATTATGCCATTTAGACATCAAGATACGGTAAAACAAAGATTAACCTATAATTAAATCTATATAAAACAATTGTGTGACATTGTACAATCCCAGAATTTCGACCTTAATTTGGGATATTTGGCCGGCACTATTCCCTGCTTGAGTGGTTCCCATTGATGTATGTGTGTTTTGATTAGCGTGTATACTGGCAGTTGCGATTGCATCAACGTTTACTTTATCCTTAAAAATAGCGTTCACTGATCCGATGGATGAATAAAAAAAAAAGATGGCTAGATATCGCGTTAAGTTAACGTATTGATCGCTGAATGGATGAGTAAGGTGATATTGCTTTGAAATCTGGCAGAATAGACATATTCAAAAAAACAAACAAACAAACATACAAATTTTAGTGGGCCCTTACAAAACACGACTCTTTAGTCACTTTGTACCTTTAATGCTTGGACCAATAATGAAACATTCAAACGGTACCAACATACGCTACAAAATAAAAAAAACTAGAGCATTTCTTCACATCAAAGTCCCATTTTGGATGTGTAAAGATCGATAGTCGCTTTTAAAGGTTTGGTACATTTACAATTTGTAGTATATTTTTACTTTCTATTTGACAGTGAATTTGTTTCCGGTGCTAAATTCCTTTATCTCGTTAACTATTGATGTTACCCTCTACATTGTTTATGTGATGAATGTGTTCAATATATAAACTTGCTTGCTTTTAATTCCATTTTTAAAATCAAGAACCATTATATATAACACGATCGTTCGTTTATTCGTAAGCTTTCATTTGCAATTAAGTACTTTTGAATGAATATGTGATTAGGCACATCAAAGGTAAATCTTTGCGACAAAGTCGATTATAAACAACCTTCTAAGACCAGATCATAAATAAATGTTAATGAAAATAATCTTTTTAAACTCAATGCAATGGCAATGTCTAATGCAGAATAAACAAAACTAATCAGAAAAGACCCCCTTTAACCCTTAAAGAGCCGGGCTTTTTCGACCCACCTCACAGCCGGGGGGGATTCCGCACCCCCCCCCCCCCCTATGATCTCGGAAACCGATTGACGAAGCATCAACTGTAGAATGGCTTGTACTGCTGGATAGCTAGGACCCTCACGAGTCCATTGGTACTGTTACGCCGAAATCGCGTGATGGCCGAGATCGCGCGATTTCGGCAAACACTTGCCGAACACACGTGGTGACGGCATAATGCATGCCGAAATCACGCGATTTCGGCAAAAAAAGTGCCTGCCGAAATCACGTGATCACGGCAGACAAATTTTGCCGAAATCACGTGATTTAGGCAAAAATATTGCTTTTCCACCGTGTACTTACTGTTTTGGTACAAAAGCGCATGCGTTTAACCAGCCTGCATTCAAGAAATTGTGAAATCATATTTCTTTTAATTTGCTATGATCTCGGCTGTTCGGCATCGAAGTTATCATCGAAGCCACTGC
>JXSR01S047176.1:0-12351 GCA_000969725.1 Ophiothrix spiculata
TCATTGTTACTGGCATTTAGCGTATATACACTCAATACGATGCTTGACTCTACTGCGCATGTTCGTGCATCAATATTTGATGCGTTTTCCGCCACTTTTTTTATAGGTAAAGTTTTCAGTCCCTGAACGTGAGAGCAAAAAAGCGCCACGCAGGGACTGGAGGATTCAGTCTAACAGAGCAATGCGGGAGCATGTGTTTTGTTGCCATCTCTAAAGTAAAACTTCAAAAATGGCGGGAACTAGATTTTTCGAATAAATATCTTTTTAATCATGTGGTGTTGTTCAAATGTAGTCAGGCTGGTTAAAGATGACTATACTGAATTTTGCTTGTTTTGTAATATTTGAGAGCAGATTTTCAGTGTCTAGAGACATTTTGTAGTGAGTTAGAGAAAATGAAATTTTTAGCATATCCTATGTTTGAGGCGACCTAACAAAAAATTATCAAGGTTACCCTGTATATTTTTTCACTTTGTGGGATCATCTAGATCATAATCTCAAAATAAATCTAAGAGTCGAAGCAACCAGTCGCTTTATAGCCAAGATATCCACCATGATCTAAAGGGTTTTTTTTGCATAGGAATAATGAATAGGCAATCTATTTGGTGGTGTGTGTTCATATATCCAATACTGAATTAATATGTACTCAATACGAATTTGAACGCCTAAGCGTTCTCTCGCAAGCTCCTTTGGAAATGCTCAAGTGTTCTATAGGATCGAATGGGTTAATGAGATGACATTTTATTCATGAGTATGACACAAAGATTATGCTCAGTATTTTGATTCAATTTCTCTTTGTGTCTGTATAGCACCCATGATGATGCCAGCTCAGCCGATGATGATGCCGCAGCAGGTCTTGGCCATGCAGCAACAGCAACAGCAGCAGCTACTTGTACAGCAGGTCGCTGTTAATCAGCAACAAATGTTGGTAAGATCATCAATGCAATCAAGCTTGTGATATTGTTGTTTCAAATAATTTTCAGACATGAAAATTCAGAGCCTTGCGTCACAGTATTGCGTGTGAAATTTACACAAATTCGCAACGCTTTGATGCGCTCACGATGTCGCAGCACTGTTATTACTGATTAGAAACAAGTGTTGCGTACTTCATGCGTGTTGCATGCTTGTCACAGCTTGTGGATGTATACGCGTTAATTGGGTGCATTAAAATTGTAAGTTCGTGTCCGAAATTTATTTGAAACAATAATAGTAAGAGATAGAAAAATTAAATAAAACATAACTAATATATCGGTTGAGATTTCGAAGCGGCCCCTTAAAGCCTTTGCACCAACTTTTGAACTTCATTGCCAATCTTGCCATATGCATACCCTACCTCCATGTTGGAGGATACCCTCAATCATTTTCATTGAAGAAGATATAATTAAGATACAGTCGATGCTGCTTAAGCAAGATCCTATCAAAAGAAAACCTTGGTTATTTGACTTGGTCAGTCAAGAAATCATTTCTTTGCATGAACATTTGACCTGTTCATCAGGACCTTCCTTCTGATAAACGGAATATTTTTGGCAAAATTCATTAATTCGTCAGAGGTTTCCCTTCAATTATGAATGTAAAAATTTATGATGTTAAAAATAATTTCATACATTTAAATTACAAATATAGGACAAGGCAACTAAATCCACAATACCAAATTCTGTTGAAAAAGTCTTGATCTATTCAAGAGGCATTTTAAATTCATTCTGGGGTTCATTTTTGTTAGTCATGAATTAGTGACTATTTTTAGTGTTTTTGTGCCCTAAAAACATCTGACTTATGGTTATTTCTGTATTTTGCTTAATCTGGACAACTGGTTAATCAGGATATTTTTGCTACTCCCGAGGTGTCCTGATTAAGTGTACCAATTAAGCGGCGTCAACTGTACTTAGATGCCCAGGACCTGTTTCAGGCAGATAAAAACCTGGTAGGGGGTGGTCAGTTGTGGTGATGACCACACGGTTTCAATAAACAATAGTTAGTTAACCCTGATATGCTTTTTTTTTTAAATTTCAGGCACAACAGAAAAAGCTTCAGGAGCAACAAGATATGCTGATAAGAATGCAGCAACAGCAGCAAGTGCAGCAAACAACACAAAAACCCGCCATGGAAACTTCTGCTCCATCAGCCCCTCCACCCACCCGTCAACAATCATCACGCGTCAAAGCAGCGGCAGTATTTACCAATCAGAACGACCAACAGCAGATACAAAGAAGACCTCGCAAGTCATCTATGAGGGCAACCTCCAGTGGCAGTTCGTCTGGAGAAAATAGCGCTAATACGACACCAGCTGAAAAGAAGAGAGTCTCAATACTTGATAGCGTAGTGACCATTCCTGGTGATGGAGAGACTGAAACGAGGAGTCAACTGCCTTCTCAAAGTCCTTCTCCAGTTGAGAATGGAGTTACTCCGATGGAGAATGGAGGCATTCCACCTGCAGCCCCACCACCACCACCACCACCAGAAGAACCACAACTGATAGCAAAATCAGGCAGGATGATTGTCATTGATGATGATGTACACAGCAGAGCCAGGACAGTGCGTGTCGCAGAAGTTGTCTGGCCTCCGAGGAGAAACATCGAATGGCGTGAAGATCCCGAAATAGATCATAACATCGGAGATGCTGCTAAAGGGGCAAAGCAAACTACCACCGTCCACAAAGTATCAGCTGATGAACTCCAGAACAAAGCCAAAAACTTGAAACCAGTGACAAAGAATAAATCAAGGCTACGTGTCAAATCAGCACCAGAGGTTAAATTTCAGCCAAACAATAAGCAGCTTCTCTCCGAGCGATTGGCTGCGATAAATGCGCAGCAGAGACCTCAGTACGAAAAACCAACAAATGTTCATAAACAAGCTTTGGAGAAAATCAGACTGGCACAGACGATTATGAACGAGGGTTCTCCGGCGTCTACACCTCCTTCACATATATCGCCTCCATCGTCGCCACAAACACTTCCACCTCCACCTCCTTCCCAAGAAGCACCTAGAGTTCCTTCTCCTGTTGCTGCACCACCTCCTCCAGGGCCAACTTTACCTCCACCTCCACAAGCTCCGCAACCTCCACATGTAGAGCCCTCCACACATGGTCAAACGGATGTCATAGAGACTGCACATGCCAGAGAAGCCAGAGAGGCTAGGCGGGCACAATCCCATTCAGAAGCCATCAGTATCTTGAAGTCTAAAGGGATTAATCTGAAGTCCAATGCACCAATAATACCTCAACATGTAAGTAAACATCCTGCTTTTCTAAAAAACATGTTTTGGGTATGTCAAATTCTGTTATTGGCTGTTTTTATATTGGTGATCATGCAGTAAAGCAATTGTTTTGTTTTATATTTTGACTGTCCGAAAATGCCAATTCTTTGATTTGAAACTACTCAGTTCTTAAAAGTTGTAAACATGAGTAGAAATTATTCTTTCCTTAGAGACATTCATATTGGAGAGTTAAGCTTTCGATAGCAAGTGCCAGCTCTAATTCGTAGAGTATCTAAAGCTCAGCTCTCAAATATGAATGCCTCTAGGTCAGGGATTCTCAACTATCGGAGCACACCAAATTTGGCGCTTTGACTGTTACAGGTTGGTGCTTTTGGTTTTGCAAAAACCAGAGAAATACATACAGAAATACACTGAAAAATGGATGCATGTGGCACTCTAGCCTAGAATTTTCTCATTTATGTGGAGCATTGTAAGAACTAGTTGAGAACCTAGGCAAAGAATAATTTTTATTCATATAGGCCCTATTGTCAGATAATCCTGAAAAAAGTTGGTGTTTTTTTTTGCTTTTACAATTTTTGAATGTAATATTTGTATTGTAGCAAATTGCATTTGTAGTATGTAGATTTTTTCACATCAAAAGTATATCTTATAGTTTAATATTTTCGGTTTTGGGTAATTTCTGACTACCATTTTTAAATGGAACATGGATTTTCATGAACTTATGCCTTATGTAATCAATCCGCTGTTCCAAATATGAAGGATTTTTTTTTTTTTTTTGAGGGGTGGGGAATGTGATTTTAAACTAAAAAATGATGTGTGCAAAATCCCTTATTTTAGGGACGGCTGCTTAACGGCAGTGATGCTCATCTCAGACCTAGAGTTTTGGCCAGACTCCACTATATTGGGACATGCAATGGCCTAGCTGGTAAGTCCTCGACTGTTAATCACCGGGCATTGAGAGTTATGGGTTCGAATCCAGTGGGTGTAGTGTCCTTGATCAATATACTTACCTCGATGTGCTCCTCTCCACCCAGGTGTCAAATGGGTACCGGCATTTTTCAATGCTGGGAAGGTAACAGACTTGCGGGAAGGAGGTGTGGCAAACCCCTTACCACAAAATTGTGGAGTCTGGTCCAAACGCTTCGTAAGAGACATGGGCACTCCGATCTGTGAAATACAGGCCGTCCCCTTTTACCTCTTTTACCACTATATTGTGCATTTTTTTTTATGGGGAGGGCTGGGGGATGCCACCTCTGCCTAACAAATGAGTCTGATTTATCTTCCAAGAACTTTTTGAATACAAATACCTATTTCTGTCCTCTGGGTTGGATGGAACAATTGTGGATATAGAATCTTGCTCAAAGACTCAACACAAACAAGGGCTTGAACCCACAACCTCTTAATGTCAAGTGCAATGCTCTAGTCACTCTACCAAAGAACCTTTGTCAACTCAAACTGTTAAACCTAGCTCTTTTTATTCCAGGAAATTCCTGTAGCCAGGAGAGTGTCTATTCAACAAAATAACCGTCCTTCAAGTTGGCCTGAGCCACCACAGGTTGAGATACCACTACCCATGCCACAACCCCTGCCACAAGGGATGTCACTGAAGGACATACGCGAGTTGGAGGAGGCTATGACCAAGATGTACCCATCAAACAAGGAAGCATTTTACACATATAACAGAGTCAAATGGAGTCTGAATTTACGCAAAGAGGTAATATTGTACACTATTTGGGAGTGGCCTTTGACAAGCATGCTGTTTTATTAGTCCTCTAGGCTTAGCATCCAAAGACATTCTACCTAGGGAGCAAAACCCCATTTTAGGGGTAAAACTGCAACGAGACATTATTTTAATGTGTCCTGTCTATTTAGGTTCTATGGACCACAGGTAACAACACTAGGGTGGACACAAAATCAGTCACCTGCATGGAACCCTACAGGAGGGGTAAAAGTCATTGCAGGGGTCAAACTTCAAAATTGGTCAAATTTTGTTTTAAACCATTCTTACATTTTCGTCTCATCATAAGGAAGCAGAAAAAGTATACTTTGACCCATGTCTGATGAAGGGTTTTTGAGAAATAACCAAAAACATTAAAGGTGATTACAGGGGTCACATGTTGGGCCTATGGGAGTCAAAACTTTTAAAAGTGTCGGATTTTGTTCAAAATGGTCTCAAATTGTTCGTCTTGCAAAACTGTCTACATAAAGTAATATTTTCCAACGTCCTCGATCAATCGTTTCTATGGTATCAAGAAAAAAACATTATTTCCAATTGGTGCAAATACATGAAATAACAAAAACTTTATATTGACCTGTAACCATAGCAACGGTTGATCGTAGAAGTTTGAAAATATTACTTTGTAGAGACAGTTTTGCAAGACGAACAATTTGAGACCATTCTGAATAAAATCAGACACTTTTATATTTTTGACTCCCATAGACCCATCTCTTGACCCTTGATTTGACCTTTCATGGAGATGGGTCAAAGTATACATTTTCTGATTCGTTATGATGAGAGAAACATGTTAGAATGGTTTTGAACAAGATTTGACCAATTTTCAAATTTGCCCCCTGTAATGACTTTTACCCCCTCCTGCACGGTTCCGTGCAACAGAATGATTTTGTGTCCACCCTAGTGATGTTACCTATGGTCCATAGCACCCATCTAGATAGGACACATTAAAATAATTTCTAGTTGCAAGTAAACCTATTTTGCTCCCTAGGTATTCCCTCTCCAGATTGACATTTGGTCACCCTACCAAGAAAAGTTTGCTCCAACGGGAAGTGTCATTCGTTTAAAAAATCTCACGACATTTGCTACATTTCAGATTGAATTGGAGCAAAGATCGCTCCAAATATTCTTGGGTTTGTTTATTCAATAATAATAGCACTACAACATGCGAGAGTGACATTTGCTCGTCTTAGCTAATAAGTCAGAGCGATGTCTTTGGACGCCAAGCCTTATGGACTATCCATGGATGTGCTTTTTGCATTGGGCCTGGCATTCTGTAACTTTGTCATGAACACCAATGTGTCCCGCATGAACCAACCTGGATATAAACAAATAAGCATACAATATATATTCTACTTGCGAGGGGGGCAGGCTGCAGACTGGGAGTGAAGTTTGAAGGGATGGGAGTTTGGAGCTTGAGTAGCACCATTCTTTAAGTCCATGTGTGATTGAAATTCAAGAAATTTACAAGCATTCAGAAAGCTTTATAGTCAACATCATCGCTGATGACTAATTTAATAGTCACTTCATACAGGGAAATTTAGCTATGCCCTAGTTGGAGGTAATCTAAATTTTTAGTCCAAATGATATTTCTCAGAAAAAAAGCAACCACTATAGAACCAAAATGAGCTTTCTGAATGCTCGTAAATTTCTTGAATTTCAATCACACATGGACTTAAAGAATGGTGATACTGAAGCTCCAAACTCCCACCCAATTCTCAGAACAGAAGTAGCCACCCAAAGCTTGAGCTGCCAGAACCACTAGTTCTATCTTATAATTGCCAAAATGCTATCATTTGATTCTTCTCAACCCACCCAATTCTCAGAACAGAAGTAGCCACCCAAAGCTTGAGCTGCCAGAACCACTAGTTCTATCTTATAATTGCCAAAATGCTATCATTTGATTCTTCTCCACCCACCCTTCAGCATGTTCCAACACTTCTGTTTGAATAATATTGTTAATGCAATAAAACAGTTTCAACTGATTGAATTTTTCTCTTTGTACATTACTATAGGTGTTTACCCCAGGGGAGAAGCTTGACAACCCATCATCCCAGCACCTGATATTCTGTCAGATTGTCCGAGATACATTCAGGAATAGCTGTATTAGGATGAGAAAGGAGGAGAAACGAAATATGCAGAAAATGCTAGGTAAGCGATTTGCCAGGAAAATTCCAAAGGGTGGGTGTTCAACTTTGGTTTGGATGAGAGTGTGCTGCTTGGACAGGAGATTGCCACTAAACCCTAATCTTTTACTAAGTGCTTACCCTGGGAGACAAGGTTGGCAAAAATCGCGATTGTTTTAAAAAAATAAAAAAAATCGATTTATTTGATTTTAATCGGATTTTTTTGATTTAAATCGATTTTTTTGATTTTCATATCAGCTGTTTGTAGGAGCTACACCCTTCCCCTACCTCAAATTACTCTTAAAATGAGAATATTAAGTCCATCTGATCTTTAAAAATGTATTTTCATATAAATAATTGATCTAAGATTTACAAAAATCACAATTTTGTAAAAAAATCAAAAAAATCATTTGTTTTAGTCAAATTGATTTTTTTGATTTGATTGGAATTTCGGTTGATTTTTTTAAATAAACTACTTCTTCCCCTTTTTAACTCTTTAGATGAGAACAATAAGTCCTGCTGATCTTGAAAAAATGTATTATCCTATAAAATAATTGATCTAAGGTTGGTAAAAATCATGATTTTGTAAAAAATTAAAAAAAATCATTTGTTTTAAATATTTAAATTGATTTTTTTTTTATTTGAGTGGAATTTCGGTTGATTTTGCTGATTTATATACTACTTACTACTACTTCCCCTCTTGTTCCTCTGTAAATGAAAACTTTAAGTTCTTCTGATCTTAAGTTAAAAGATGTATTATCATATAAATAATTAACCCATGGTTGGTAAAAAAAACACCTCACAATTTGAAAAATCATTTGTTTCATTTTAAGTAATTTTTTTATTCAATTCAAATTTCACTTGATTTCGATGATTTATATGCAACTACTTCCCCTCTTGTTACATTTTGAATTAGAATAGTAAGTACTTCTGATATTCAATAATGTATTATTATAAATAACTAATCTAGGATAAGTTTTATTTGAATTGATTTTTTTGATTTTAATCATTTTTCTTTTTGATTTCATTGATTTATGTTGTCACACTATAAAACATGTGCTTCATTCTGATCTTTAACAAAAGTTTACATTATTTAAATCTGTTATTGATTGAAGGTTGTGAAAACAAATCACAACCTTAAAAAATAAATAAAAAAATCACTGTGTGTTTTAAATCAATAGAATTTTTTGATATAAATCTATTTAAAAAAAAAAATTGAGGATTTATGTTCTACACCTGCTCCTCGTGTTACACTTTCAATGTGAACATCAACTGTTTCTGATCTTAAAAAAGGTGTAAATGATTCAAATTACTGACCCAGGATTGGACAAGGATCATTTAAAAAAAAAATCAAAAAATCAATATATGAATTTTGTTGCATGAATTATTACACATTTGCCGACTGTATAAATCAAGTTGTAATGTTGAAATGCTACCTTGGTGAGGGTTTATGGGCCAAATTTAATTTGGAAATGAGCAAAACTATAAGCTGTATGAATGCAGGGGAAAATTTATTGAAAATTCTGATAAGAAATTGAAAAAATCAAGAAAAGCTAAAATTTTGATTTAAATCAATGATTTAAATTGCGATTTAAATCGTGATTTAAATCGTGATTTAAATCAATTGATTTAAATCGTGCCAACCTGGCTGGGAGAGAAGTTTGACAACCCATCATCCCAGCACCTGATATTCTGTCAGATTGTCCGAGATACATTCAGGAATAGCTGTATTAGGATGAGAAAGGAAGAGAAACGAAATATGCAGAAAATGCTAGGTAAGCGATTTGCCAATAATACTCTGGTCACATAACCTTGCGGCGAGGTTACGATGTGTTTACGGCGTCATACCGGGTAGAATTCAGCAGACATCGACCGGACGCCGATGGCCGATCGCTATCCGGACAGTGTCTATACGGAAACCAGTTGGTGTCTGTGAGCTGTAGAGACACCGCAAGAATTTAATTCTGAGTTAAAACCTTGCTGCTTGTATAAGATGTCTTCGGTTATGGTCTAATAACAACCGGTGTCCAACCGATGACCAACCGAACATCACAAGAGCTCGCAAGCATTCACCGGTGTCATGCCAATGTCATCCCGGCATTGCGGCTTCCTGCGGATTACCAAACAGCGACCGGTGGTTATGTGACCAGGGTGTAAGAATTCTGTGTTACCTGCAATGAACACTCCCTACTCCACTCTCCTCATAAACACCGAAGGTTAAAAAGAAAGCTTGATAAATGGTATCACAACCCAAGTTTTACAACCGGGGGGGGGGGGGGGGATTGGTCATCTGGGAAATTCTTTTGTAGGGCTAAACATTTTCTGGACACACCGTTAAATTGTTATATGAATGCAAGAAAACAACCTGTGACACTTCGGAGGATATTGCACAATGTTGCCAAATGTTACACAAAGTTCTACAACATTGTGGAAGGTTGCCCAATGTTGCCTAAAGCTCGACAATGTTGCCCAAGGTTGCTGAAAGTTCTTCAAAGCTGCGGAAGCTGATACAAGGTTAGAGAAAGGTCTGCTTAACATATATTGTAACATTGCAAATGTTTAAAACTTAATGTAATGAACGTTTGGCAACCTTAATCAACCTTGCAATTCTGACCAACTTTGTCATTCTTCTCGAGTGAGTCGGGGCCTTAGAAAGTTATATATGCAATGTTTGCCGCCTGTTATATTTATTTGACACCTTGTCACTAGACCTGCAAATATCCCTCAAAATTTCTTCGCTATATGTCTATCTGCAGCTCCTGAAATGGTTCTTCAGGTGACATATCCTCTGAAGAACCAATTCAAGAGCCACTGAACCAAGACTGGATCCAATCTTTCAGTGTGCAATTCAATTTTATGTAAGATAGCAGCTATTGCAGATATGGCTTTCTTACACTCGCATGACAACATGACTCTGCACTTCTTAAATTAATCATTTATGCTTCTTTAGCAAAACCACCTTCAAAGTTGTGAGGTGGATGGTGAAACTCATGATTTTTAAAAATGCATGTTTTTGCCATTTTTATTATAGCAGATATTCATTTCAAATTCACTGTCAGAGGTAAAACTAGTGGTTTTCTACATAAAAAAATAGATGAAAATTGAATATTCCCACAATTGTTTAGAAAATGTGTTATTTTTGCTTATATTTTCCACATAAATACAAATTTGTTGGATTTCATTTATTATGGCATCACAGTACGGACACTGATTTTGGTATCAATAGATAGAATTGAGTGATACATATTCATCAATGGTACCATACAGTGGTGGCGGAAGGTTAAAATTTTAGGGGGATGGCTAACTTATTTTTAATCAAAATCTTTTTTTTTTTTTGAGCAAAACGATCACAGGAAAGTTGGGATATTTTGTAATGTGTGCGTAGCGCATGAAAACAATCAGCTAATTTGAATTCAGCTACAAATTGTTAAAAAATCAATGAGGGTCTATCTTGGGAATTTACTATGAAAAATTCAGGGGTTGCAACAACCTTTTCCCCTTCCATGTATAACATGTTTCTGAAAATCGCTCTGTATAATTATGATACACTGAAAACCTAAACTGGTCAGTGTGACTAACTTTAAGCTAGTCCAGATGGTACGCATCTAGACTAGCTTTAAGTTAGTCAGTATTGCTGGACTAACAAGGATGACTAACTTAGCCTAGTCCAGCATGCTGGACTTGTCTCATTTTACTTGCTTGACTAGTTTTAAGTTAGTCTATTGACCAGCTTGACGTTAGTCCAGCAAGCTTGACTAGTTTAGGCTAGTCGCTTGAAAAGTTATTGACTAGTTTTAAGTTAGTCCAGATGGTACACATCTTGACTAACATAACATTAGTCCAGCTGGATGGACTAATGTAACACTAGTCCAGCTGCCTTGACTAGCTTACTCAAACTAGCCGATCCCAAATAACTAACCTCAAGCTAGTCCAGCCAACTAGACAAACCTAGTGCAATATATGCATGCTATGTAGTTGCAGAGCCACAGGATACAGTCTTTGATATAGCTAATCCATCAATAATGTAGAGAGAGGTTTAAGAGTGACATATGAGTACCACCAAAATAGTCAGTCAGCTGCATATAAACAAATGATATAATTCAAGAGACATCAGTAGTACATGATGGTGACATATATGAGGTCAAACGACGGCACAATGTTTCACATGTCTGTGCTATTCACTATGTTGTCCTCAAAGACTCCACCTGACCAGGCTCAGTCTGACTATAAAAAACTAACATAAGCTTTTCAAGCCAGTTGGTCAAGCTCTTTTGTACCATCAAGGTAGTTTAGCTCTCAGTCAGGCAAACTCGTCAAGCAAAGTTTCGCACATTAGTCAAGCGGACTAGTTTAATACTAGCCAAGCAGGTAGTTTGAAATTTGGCTTGACCAACGTCAAACTAGTCAGGCAAGCTGGACTAACCTGCCTGACTAGTTTAAAGTTAGTCAAGCAGCTGCTTGACTAGTTTTTGTTTTCATTGTAATAAGGATTTTAGTTGATAAAGAACACATATTTTCCTTAAGGTTTTCAATACAATGTCAATATTTTTATTGTCAAACTGCCATTCTAATACAATCCCAAAATTTCTGTTCTATACATAAGAATATTAGAAAAATTAAGGGGAAAATTCATGATTCACATTTTTCTACTGACACTCGTGTCAAAATTTACATTTTTAGCTAATGTGAATTATTGACTATATTTATCATGAAACCTCACTTCTTCTGTGTAAATCAAAAGAATAATTCAACACAAATGCATGCAATTGCCTCTAAAATCAAAACAGTTTGACCAAAATTTGAAACTTGGACCCCTCGAGTGGTCATCTTTCATTAGTCTTTGTCAAAGACTAGATTTGTGTTATTTTCTGGGCGCGAGACTAGGCCGGAGAGCCTTTCGCCGGAGGCCAGGGATTTGCGAGCGCTGAAGGCACAAGCAAATCTATATATTCTCACCAGTGAAAAGTGTGATTGTTGGTGGTGTGCATGCAAATTTGTAAGTGACTGGATGGTGTGTTCATAATAGAGTGGTCTGTAACACAGACTAATCTTTCATATGACAAGAATTCTAAAATTTTAAAAAATTGAACCCAGATATGCAATGGTCTTAGGGATGTGGTGGTTGGATAAGGTTGATTAGGGTGTATGCGTATCATATAGGTGCGCTTGGCTTACAGAGCACATAGCTCGGTGGCGCGTATGTTCAATGGTATTAAAAAATTAAAAGCTTAATAGGCCTATTACAAAAATATAACCCCCATTCACCCATTCAGGAATCCCAGG
>JXSR01S047180.1:21393-35582 GCA_000969725.1 Ophiothrix spiculata
CCAAAAATTGAAGATGGGTGGTTCCTTAAGTTGAAATTTAAAACGGCTTACATCCATTTTCAGCAAAAAATCAATAATCAATTAATAAGAAACTATTAATGAATTATCTAAATTACACCTTATTTTTAAAGACATATTCATACATAATTATTAAAATCATTATCAGGAATTTTGAAACACATTTTGATGTCCTATCAGTTTTTTGCCCTTTTCTCATAAAGTGCAAAATGGATACAAGCCATTTTGCAAATCAACTCTTCAAATGTCTATCATAAAAGCAGTGCCATAGTTTCGACCTTGTTGATAGAATCTCAGTTCCAGTCTATTTTCTATTACCAACTGTTGATATTCATTTGCCATCTCCATAAGTATTGCAATTTTTCAGCATTGATGAAGCAGTGGACAACACAACTTGACATAAATTGCTGTAGCAGTCAGTTATTGAGATATCATATCATGATAAGCATTTCCTAATGTCTCATCTTTCCACTCAAGTTCACATATAAATGTCAAACCATTTTGCTGTTTTAACAGAAAAGAATCAACATAGTTTTTTACCTTTGTTGATAATTTAAGGAGTTAATTTATTGTAACAATTAGCCTAGAAGTACTTTGAACAGGTTTTTTACTGTTATGTGCACCTTTTAAACAATTTTGGTGGTCTGTAAAGATCTCCCCTTCATTGCAACAACCGAAAACCAAATTTCAACATATGGAAGCCCAGTATGGGACCCCCCATACCAAACTTTTAATAAACCAAATTGAAGCAGTCCAGAACAGGGCTGCACGATTTGTAACAGGTATCAACAGAAAGAAATGTAGCATAACTCAAGTCAAAAAAGACTTATTAAACTGGGACGATCTGTCTGCACGAAGAAAAGTGGCACGCCTAACTAACTTTCATCAGGCTATAGGAGGACACCTTGCAATACCGGTTTGCGACCTCCTGCGTCCGGTTACACGCTCAACAAGGCTATCCTCACCAAACACAAATAACTTTACTGCCATTGCTACTAACAAGGATTGTTATAAATTTTCGTTTCTTCCAAGAACAGTTATTGAATGGAACCAACTACCTAAGCAAATAACATCAATTGAAGACAAAGAAACATTCAAGAAACCATCATCACACACTACAAGATAAAGGAAACTGACATTTAACATCAAATTCACATACGCAAACCAAATCCTACTCTTTTGACCCCTGAAAAGGGGTGTTGAGTAGTATCTATCAAGACAAGACAAGACTTGAAATGATAATTCATGTTATATTTATTGAGATATTATGTCAAGATAAGCACTTCTAATGTCTCATCTTTCCACTCAAGTTCACTTGTGAAAGCTGAAGCATTGCATTGTCTCCGCATGGCATAGATTTACCTTTATTGATAACTTGGTGGTTTTTTTTATAAGATTATTTCATACTAACTGATGCAGGTTGATTTTAACCCTTCGAGTACTGAGCACAGGTTGATAGTAACCAATTTAATCTTTGATTATTGTTCCTATAATAGCAACCCTAATTGGCTTGTATCATTATGCTTACTTAGGCAGTTGATTGCAACAAGTTTTGAAAGGAACAAAACAAAATTGGCTTACATTTGTTTTAAAACTTCTCTTGATTACAAAAATGTTGTAAAAGTCATTTTGATCAACAAATTCAGCAGTTCTGCTGGGTAAAATTATCTCTAAATTTCCTTGATATAATAGTATTTTTTGAAATACTGTGGATGGGGATATATGACATATATTAAAACATCATTTTCTCTGAGCAGACCTTTGCCATGGTGAAAATAAAACTGGTAAAACCCTTACAAAAACATAATTAGTAAGAATTGCATTGCCAATGATGTAAAATTCACCCGACCTATCACAACTTTTTTATAAGTATTTTATGACATAGGAGGCATATTCATGAAAATTAAAAAGTTAAAAAACAGATATGGAATTGAAGATTTAGATCTTTGGTTATTGTTCATCTAAGAGCAACCCTAATTGGCTTGTATCAGATTTAGATCAGCAAATTCCTGGATTACCCATTCTGACTATTGATTCGCTAAGTTATAATGTTCAGTAGAAATCATACAGTAGATAGCAACACTCGTGGA
This sequence comes from Ophiothrix spiculata, assembly GCA_000969725.1. NCBI lineage: Eukaryota > Metazoa > Echinodermata > Ophiuroidea > Amphilepidida > Ophiotrichidae > Ophiothrix > Ophiothrix spiculata. The sequence goes on from JXSR01S047180.1 coordinate 23,502, forward strand.
TCTATCATTTGTAATGCAATTCACCAGCCGTGCCTCACAGCAGCAAGTGTAACCTGTCTGATTGCTTTCTCTTCATGTGTGTGAAGGTTTACCTTTCCGTAAAGGTGTCAGTTTATACACAAAGTTTGATTAATGTAACAATATGTACTGTAAGCTTAAAGTTTAAAAGCATGTCCAGTCTAATGTTTTGCCCAAAACAATATATAGCTTTGTAAGTCTGGGGATATCGCTTCTATTTTTTGCACATAAGGTGCCAGATTGCATACAATGTATGATTTATCACAGCTATAGTAAACAAGCAAGCCTATATGCAGAGTGGTCTGACACAATTTGCTCTGAAAGTTTAATAGCATGTCCATTCCAATGACTTGCCCAGCAAGTGTTCCCTTTAGGAAGGTCACCACTTTTATCTTCCTTTTTTTCACATGGGTTGTCCGTTTGCGTTTATAGTATGATTAATCAGAACAATTGCAGACTAGCCAGATTTCTCTGCAGGGTTTTTAACCAAATGTTCTGGGTTGTTGAAAGTGTTAAAGCTTAAGAGCACACCCATTTCAAAGCTCTTTACCTTAGATTTAAGATTCCCTCTGGTTTCACCAGTTTTGTTTCAAAATCTGGGGTATCTAATTCTGTTTTTTAAACATAAGGTTTCAGTATGTGTAAATGTGTGTTTAATCTGAACCAATGTTCCCTGTGAGATTTTGAGGTATATGATCTATGAGATATGAGCTTGTGCCAATTGACTAAGTTGAAGAGGTGCTTGCGCCAAAATTGCAATTGTGTTTATTTAAGTGTCCAGCATAGACCAGATATTCATAAATATGTCAAATCAAATGCATAGGGCAAGTTTTTCGTTGTAGGCCTCTTTTCTGCTGTTATGACACTGTATTTTTCATTCTATGCGCTTTACATAGGATAAGTTAAAAAGTCTCATTTTCTTCAAGGTCAAGTTTCAAATTACATTTTTCAACATCTCATGTAACATACAAAATAATTCAGCATATATTGTCTATCAGTAGGAGGAACGTCCTGTCAAGCAGATTTTAGCCATTCAACCTTTAAACCAACATCTGTCTGAAGCTCAGCCCTTTTTCAAACATGGGCCTATGCCTACCTTATAGACAGGAAACTTAGTCCATCAACATTCTGGTTTTCTTGTCAGGCCCTGAAGCATGTTTACCTGTTTAGTCAATGTTTCTTTGCATATGGAAAACTTCTGTACATCTTTTCATGCTGCCAACTACAATCAAAATGTGGGCCTTCCAAGACAGGAAACTTATTCCATCCCGGGGAAACTTATTCCATCCTGGGGGTAACTCACAAATATAAGGTATATGGGGATGTGCCGCTGGAATGGGTCAGTTTTTCACAAAATATTCCTAAACATGGGTCCCATTTTTAGCACCAAAATCCCTAGTAAAAACCGCTAAGAAAAACCGCTAAAATGGTCCAAAAAAATGAACATTTTCTGGGCAATGCGAGTCCAGAACATTTTGAAAAATCAGCCTATTTTTGGAGCAAAATCCCTAAACATGGATGCACTTTTTCTCAAAAATTACCCTTAAAGATGGATTAGGGTTCGAGCAGCACACCCCATTCAGACCAAAGTGGAGTACCCCCCAAAATAAAGGTTTTCTTTACAGACCCTAGAGAATGTTTACCTTTGTTTGGTCAGTGTGTCTTAATACATATGGAAAACTTCTGTATGTCTGTTTAAAACAATATTTATATGCTGCCCACTGTATACTACACTCCAAATGTGGGCCTTCAAAGACAGGAAACTTATTCCATCAACATTCTGGTTTTCTTTACAGACACTAAAGCATGTTTAAATGTGACTGTCCTTCCCAAAGCAGCCGTAAATGCAGCCTCTTGCCATTTTCACTTTTTTGAATATATACAAAGACCATGTTATAAGGATTAAAATGACACCTCAATGAACTTTAGCTGATTTCCAGAAGTCAAGTTATGGTTCGTCAAAGGTTGTGAGGGAGTAAAATGTATTACTGAGATAAACACACTAAAAGATCAGTAAGCCTTAAATTTTCTGTTGCTTGTCCTCAAAATATACAGATATATTTGATATTGCCAATCATTTTCTTGAAATGAAACTTTGCAGGTTTCTTGAAGTAAGCACAATGATTATGAAGTTGTCAAAAAAAATCAATTTTGGCAAATTACGACCTTGACATGTATTTTCTCTTGCAGCGCAAAATGAAGTTTGCTGCATTTACGGTTCGTTTGACATGGACAGTCACAAATATGGGTTACCCAGATAGGAATCATTTTCCATCAGCACTCTGCATTTTTTACATACCCTAAAGCATGTTTACATGTGTTTGGTCAACATTTCGTTGTTTATAAAAAAAACTTCTGTATATCTGTTCAAACAATATTTACACGCTGCCCATACACAAGAAACTTTAATGACGAATATCTTTGCTTAGTGCAACTATCTTTACAATAGTATAATAAAACTGTTGACATGAAAAAAGCTGTTGTCTAATATATTTTTTATGGAAAAAAATCAAATTTTTAGAGTACATAAAAGTAAAACCTATTAAGGTAGATATTTAAAGCAATACTACAAGATTTTGATCAGAAATGGTTTATAGTAAAAAAACCATAAAATAGAGGAATGTAACTATCTAACAGCATTTTCAAGTGTATTTTGTGAAAAACTTGTTTTGCTGTCAAAAAATAGATATAAAGCACATGCATGTTTTCCTATACTAATACATGTGGAATTAAATTCGGGATCCCGATTTAATTCAACAAATGGCCATAACAGAAAAAGTAAGCATCTTTGAGCCGAATCGTTCGGAGGGTATTAACATCTACCAAAAACAAACCCAATAAGCCCAAAAAATCAAAAGTCATGGGTGACAGGGAGCGCTTTATTTTTAACACTTTATAGTATTGCTTTAAATCAGCAAAGCAAGCCAGAAGTATCAACATTGGTTGTTGGCAATAATACAACCAACTTTTAATTGGGGGATTAGCAGGTTAAATTAATGAGGAAATCCAATTGATTGGAAATCAGGAAAAGTCTTGTCATTGCAGAATCCTATTCTTTCCATGTTAAGTGTCAGTTCAATTTTCAAAACATAATTCATCAATTCAGGAAAATATACAAACAGGATAATTACGATTTACACAACTATTAGTTATGCTTCACGAATGCGAAACAACATTTTAAAAACAAAAAATATGATTCTCCCTCCCCTTTCCTAGCTTTCGTGTTTTATCAAACTGAACAGCACTGATGAGTTGTTAAAGAATACTATCCAAGTTTGTCATATTGTGAAGTAAAATAATTGAACAATTACCATTGGTTTATGATCCATTTAGAAATGAAAATCAACAGTTGTGCACCAGTCCATTACCAATTGGCACCAATGTACATTTTGGCGGATACAGATGAATAAACACAAATAAATAGTGCTCATACATTTGTTAAAAATATTGGTAGCTTATATATTTTTCAATGTGTGATAATCAAGTAGAAAGAGTGTCCTTGTTTAACTGAGAGGAAAAAAAAACATTATTCCATAACAGGATAAGTTACAAAGGCTGATTCACAACTGAATTTTTGCCCTATTTTATTTTCACAATGTATCATTTATAGATTAATAACTGCGTATTACTTGACGCGAGTGAAATTGTCCAACAATAATGCACCGCGTGCTGCAGTTGGACTTGTCCGCACCCACGAGGCACAGCAGAGTGTGTTAGGTTACTGATTCATTTGTTAAAAACATATTGGCATCTGATATATTTTTCAATGTGTGATAATCAAGTAGATAGAGTGTCCTTGTTTAACTAAGAGGGAAAAACTCACTATTCCATAACAGGATAAGTTACAAACACTGATTCTCAACTGAATTTTTGCCCTATTTTATTTTCACAGTGTATCATTTATAGAATAATAACTGCGTATTACTTGACGCGAGTGAAATTGTACAACAATAATGCTCCGCGTGCTGAAGTTGGACTTGTCCGCACCCACGAGGCGCAGCCGAGTGTGTTGGACAACTTCGACTTCAGCACAATGTCCATTATTTTTGTACAATTCCATAAGTGCCAAGTAAAGAGCAATTATTAATCTAATTCATACACGACAATCATTAGAACAAAATTGCACAAGAATTGCAAAAGAAATTAAACAGCATAATTATTTAAAAATGTGTTTGCTTTTTCAATAAAACATAGAAAATTCAACCATCCATCGTCCCATGGTAATCATTGTAATTTAGACTTACCTTTCTCTTAAAATGAAACTTGCCATACAAGCGCAAGCATGTTACAGGTACACGTACATGGAATTGTACAACGCACTATGCGATACGCAACGTGCAACTAGACGAGATTAATGAATGCGTATAAGTTACCAACTGTCCAATTAGATTAACAATTTCAACGCGTACCTAATGCAGAGTGTATGAATATCCAATAACCAATGAATCTGTAAACGTGTTTTATTTGATTATGGCAGCATTATAATCAGTAGTATCTAATTTAGGTCAAAAGACATTCAAAATGACTTATTTGTGATCATTGCTGCCTCAGTGCTGAATATTTCTTGACAGTTCGCATCTCTTAACTATCTACATGTCACTTGTCGTTTGTGTTTCAATTAATCAGAAAACAAACTACAATCAGAGCAAACATGCATTATTTACTGTTCTGTAAAGAGAGAATTAAGAATTTATCTTTCCAGCCATCTTCACATATATGTCATGTCACTTGACATTGTTGCATATTTGATTCATAAGCTGTGAGCTCTTGTGCAATTCAATTTATGTTTTAACTTTGAAATGATATTTAAATCAAGAAACTTCACAGGCATTTCCAAAATGACAGTAAGAGGATTGCATCAAAATTATATCATCATTTTGTTAACAAGCTTGTATCCACAAAAGTAGCGGTGGGGTGGGAGGGGGGAGATGTGCTTCGTTTTGTATTGTGCCTAAATAACACACACTCATCGAACACACCACCACATTGTTTGCAAATGAGGACGTTACAGTTTCGCACACTCAACCAAGGATGGAGTATTAAAAAAATTCACTGTCTAATAGTGGACAAAAATTGGTTAAATTGCTAGCAACCAAGTAACCTTTTTAAAACAGGCTATTGCTCATATGTGATCTGCCATGTTGTAAGGTACCTTAAGGTTGGCATTTTAAATTACGTGATACAGGCCATTGAAGCTGAGCATAGTAAAAAATCACGTCCAAGGTCGAATTTCTAATTTCATCTGAAACATTACCTTTGAAGTGTATTATGTCCTATTAATCAGGTTCCAACATCCAAAACATAAGAAAATTATGTTAAAAACCAAGATAAAAATCCTTGCTCCATTCAAGTTTTACAGATAAAATTTATAAACATGGTATACTTTTATATTCATACAAAGTTTTACTAAATACAAAATCTTTAAACTCGATTTTCTGAGAACTATAGTTTTCTGAGTCCGCCAAATGCCTTTTACCAATTTGGATGTAACCTTGCAACGAATATCCAATAACCAAAAGCAAGATGTCATTTTAAAGCTTTTAAAATCTCAGCTTCCAGATGAGACCAAAAATAACATTTTGATTTTGAGACCCTTAAGGTACCTTTCAATTTAGGTCAACAAATGTGTTTTATTCTGTTCCTCATCTTTTGCACCCACCAGGAAACTGAGCAATCGCCCTGTGTTGAAGTGCATTTTTTTGTTAGTTTGTGTCCTTGGTTGGATGCAAACAAGAGCTCGCTTCCAACCCCCCCAGCCCCCCCCCCCCCCGTCACATACACACAAAGAACCAATCAAAAGCTCTGTCTGAAAGCAATAACCAAACCAAAACTGTTGTTTGAATATTTGAAACTCTGTTAATGATTTTTTTTTTCTCATTGACTTTTTTTTTTCTATTGTATGTCTTTTATAAAATTAGGTTTAAAATGTGCAATATTTCTTTTAAGTTTTACTTGATTTTCCAGGAGAGTGGGCAGTAGATGGAGAAAAGGGAGGTGCTAGAAAAAGTTATGAAACTTCTGAATTGTAAAGTTGTAGTTGAAAGCATGAATAATAACACAAAATTGGTTTTTTTTCTTATTACAGGGGTTGATATCACTTATATTGAGAATACACATGCTTCATGGAACTATGCCAAAGTTTTCAGATCAGGACAATCCTGCCTCACATTCACCATATATACTTACAAGGTAAATATCAGTTGGAGTTTTGTCTATTAGCAACATAAAGCAATTTTTATCTAGAATAGGTAAAAACAAATTAAGAATATGCAATTGACCAGACAGTGCAAGTCCTAGACTCTGAAATCATTTACCAACATTGACATTTGTGAGTCCAAATCCACTTAGAAACACATGTAATATCCTTGACCAGGCACTGCAAGTCATAGACTCTAAAATCATTTACCAACAATGAAATTTGAGTCCAAATCCACTAAGAAACACTTGTAATATCCTTGAACAAGATATTGACTCTCACATACTTCTCTTGACCCAAGTGTCAAATTGGACTGAGCATTCAACTATGATGAGAAGGTAACAGACTCATGGTTAAGACGGTGTGATGATATCTCACCACAAAAAATTACAAGAGTCTAATTTGGCCTAGTCCTTTAATACATATGTGACTTCAACATATGTATTATACCATGTCCTATAAGGACATTGTCCTTAACCTTAATGGTCACTTTTTAACAATGTTTTCCCAAATAATTACTTAATCTGTCGGACGCAGTTGTTGAATTTGGTGTACTCATTCATTGTTACTGGAGTGAAACTTACTATGTGTTGTCAATGGAGTGGACCAATATTTCCAAAATATTTTATGTTTCCACTCTGTTCAATAATATTAAATTGCACAATATATCAAAGAAAGGGGATTGATACAAAAACTAATTTCACTGATAAGATAAATTTTATTGACTTTGCCATTCACCTCCAATGCAATGTTTCACGCCAGGGAGTAACATGGAACAGCCTCAATTGACTATTCAGAATACAGGATTCCAGTCTGTGACATCAGTGCGTCCAACAGAATGGTTTTGGGCCAGGGTTTTATGCTGCTTTTGTACTCTTTGTAGCTCTTTCACCTGTTATATTCGCTTTTCATATTTTTTTTCATTTTTACATGTTTCAGATTTTTGAGTTATTGTCACCTAGCTGCCTACAATGTCTATCTTCTAATCTGTCCAATCACACAAAGCTATGACTGGCAAATGGGAAGCATCCCATTGGTGGAATCATTATGGGATGGTCGTAACCTAGCAACCATAGCTCTATTTGGTACATTTCTATTTCTTCTTTGGTATATCTGTAAAACAACGGTAGGTGGATTTCTTTTCTTTATTGTTATGGTATAGATTATAGATTTAATATTTATGCTTGGTACTTAAAAGTGTAGTATAACTGGCAAAGTGGTATTAAAGATGATTAATAGAGCTGCTGAAGTCTTATATATAATGAAAATGTGATGATAATTACTTCATTTTTTTGAAACAAATGGATTGAATTATGTATCATGAACATATAGATGAGCGGCAAGTATGTATCTTCAAAGCTAAATGGAAGTGCAGTGATGAGGGGGTTATGTCAGAATTGCTTCTTATTCAGGAACCAAATGGCCCATTGGATGATTTAAGCAATCCATGTTTGCTGTTAACAATAATGGAATTTGTGATTTCACTAGCTTCAATCAACTAAAGACTAGATTGAAACAAGAGGATAAAAAAAAAGACTCGAAGAGGCATGATTAGTTGTTTTGTTTACTTTTTTATCCTTTTAGCTCATTTTGAAAAATGGAATGTTTGCCACTTTTCACTTCAGTATGAAAGTACTCTGTATTTTATGTAGCAGTAGCACCATTTCCCTGATTTCCATTTCACCTGCCCCTCCCACGGACCAAGTGAGGCTTGTAATCAGCTGCGGATAGAGGTTGTTGGACACTGGGTGGTGTAGGACAAGGCCCTGAAATCAGGGCTATATTTTGTGTTAAACTTGGTTTTGAAAAAGCATCCCCCCCGGGAGCATTCCACTGAAGCATAGATGTATTTGGGGCATACCAACCCCATTAGGCATGGGATTCAAATGTGGGTTATTTGGGCCCACTTTGTTCCCACTAAATCAATTCTGAGTGCAGAGATTCAGTTGCACATAGAGATCAACTGTGTTAAAAATACTTTACACAGATGATACTTCAAGCTGTATACACAAATGTGTGTTTGATGTTTTTGCATTATTTACCCTTGTCTGGTATATCTTCCTTTCTTTTATTTTTCTAAATCTATTGATTGATGGGCCCCATGTTGAGGAGTCAGTAGAAAGGACTCTATTTTAACAGTTTGAACATTTATTGTTAAGCCATAAATTTGATATTTGAGTCATGATTTCGGGTAGTGATGTGCAGTGCAAGTGGCACAGCAAGACTGCCAATATTGGGTGTTCAAGATTTAACAATTCAACCAACATCAGAGGCTGAAAAAGTATACTTTGTATAATTTGTTCAATGAACCCTTTGAAAACTAACAAGCAAATAGATAAATAGAAATCACAACATTATTTTGTCAATTCAGGATGAATTCATTATAGCTAGATTATATCATAATTTCATACTTTTTTATGGATAGTTTCATATTTTTGCATAACATTCACAAATTTACTAAAAACCAATTAAACCCGATGTAATTTTGAAATGAATCGCAAATTGCTTGTCTCTTACAATTTTACAGCAAGCAGTAGAAATTTCACATCATATAGGTTTGTTTGACCAAAGCCAAAATTAATTAGGGTGCCAAAGCACCGCGGCCGGTGCAGGGAAACCTCTGTTTAATATGCACTGTGAAATTTGAACAAAGGACACAACAATCAATACTCTTCTAGCAGTACAAATCAATCTAAAACTGGAACATACATTGCAACTATTTCCAACCAATGCACATATTGATGATAAATATTGCAGCAATTTTTATGAATTTTGTGACTCAATCCCCTTTAGGAAGTTATCTTTTTGATTTTTCATAACCCATTGACTGCATTTAGCATCAATACACCCACCCATTCCTAAATGGGTGTAAAAGCACAAAAATGTTTGATATTACTTAATTAAAGGGAAGACAGATACAGAAAATGAATCAAGAATTTTCCAAAAGAAGTGAAATGAGCCATATAAGTTTAGAATAGCTTAAATTCTGATTAGTTATCAAGGCACTGTAGATGATAAAAAAAGTGTTTTGCAGAACAAGGAAAACTTAACAATGAAACAGAATTGTAACCAAAATAGACTAATAGACTGTCGGCTCTTGTTACATTTAAATCAAAGATTTTATACATGATTTAATCATGGAATTTGTAATAACGCTGATTTTGTTTCCCATTCTTGTTGTTAACAATTAATAAATCTTTCTTTGACAGTTTTCTGTGAAAATATCATGCTAGAAATGTTAATATTAATGAACATACTACAATTTGTGGCTCGTTAATTTTTATTTACTTTGTAGTAAGTGTTGAAATATGAATTTTAAAAATCGATGATTTTTAGAAATTTTGTCTCCCTTTCAAATAAATGGTGTAAGTTTATGATGCATTTTTTTTTTAATTGATACATTTTAGATTCTCTTAACATTTACAAAACACCGTATATCTTTACTATTATTTTGAAATTCAATCATGATCATTTTCACTTCAAGATCCAGATCACTGTTTTACTGAAATTGGATATGTATTTACATATAAATATGCATGATTTTTGGAATTGAAGTGTCTTCTCGTTTCTGCACTTATAGTTTGTTAAAATTTGAGAAGAACTTCATTTGTAAATGTTTTTGAAGAATTGGAGTTATCATATGTGACTGATTACCACAAATGAGCAGTAAAGTTAGCAAACATCTAAGGAAAATAGTAAATCTTGAACTGGACTCACCACATATTTCAGTAACGTTGCGATCTGATCATTGGATCTTCAGACTGCGCAAAGGTGGATGTGGCTGAGCGGTTAGAACATTGAACTAGTAATCGCATGAATACATGCGTTCCCGGATTGAATCCTGGGCCCAACACATCTCCTTGTTTCCTTAAACAAGAAACTTTACTCTACTTGCTTCTTGCTTTGGAAGGCACGTAATGCCATCGGTCCCATCTGACGTGTTCCTGACCCACTGTCTGATGTAAAAGAATGTCACGGGCTATTCGAGAAGAGTAACTTTCCCAGTCATGTTGACTATACCTTCAAAAGTATATCATTTCTCTCTAGAACCAGAGAGCTCATTTAGATGCTTTGATGAGATTAAGCATATAAGAAGTAGAGGATTTTTGACTGATTAACTGGTCATATGACAATAAAATATTCTTAATTAACGTTAGCAAACATCATGTTGCACTTCCGATAAAAATACATGGAGAGTTAGTATTTTGGCAATTGCAGAGGTTGGTGTTCACTATAAAGCAGAATTTAGCTATGTATCTTGATAATCATGTATCTTGCACCTTTGTATTTGGTATTATGAAAATATATATCTGATGGTACCGAAATCTTATTTTTGATTTTTGATTTGACAACAAAACATTCCTTATGGTGGAAATCAAATGGGAAACAATACAATCTATGTCAAAATATCATATCTTCAATTTTAACGTCTGTAAATGTTTAAGTAATTCCTCCACAAAAGCTACAATTGATTTCATATCCACTTAAAGCTTAACAATATGTAGTTCTGGATGGCAACTCCCATAAGGGAGTGATTTGCGGATTTCAACATGCCCTAAAATCATATCGGAAATTGGTAACAGAAAGATTTTAAAGAAATTGGCACTTATGCCATGTGAGCTGCAGATGTTACAAATTACCTGATGTTATTTTTGCTTATATGTTGCACTGTTTTTATAAGATTCCCAAGACAAATATAAATCATGGCAAAAATATGAAAGTTATTGTAATCAAGTTGTAAATGGGAAATTTTGCATTCGCACAAAAGCCAATTTAGTAAATGGATTGCATAAATTTGATAGAAGTATCTTGAAAGATTACACATATATGTAGTTAGGAATCAAACAAAAATACCGTTCAATCCAATAGCAATGACAATGTTTTTATATCATTTGCTAATTTTAATGAACATATTCATAAAAAACAATTGGTAAATGGTTTGAAATATTTCAACAAATAAAGTTGTTAGTTTTTTTTTTAAATATGCATGTATGGCTTTTAAGGTGAAAATGGTAATTTTATGACATTTACATTTTGGTAACATTTGCACACTTTGAGGAAGATATTATAGAAACAGAATTGTAAATAGAATGTCTAGATATGAATAAATTATTATTTTGATAAATTGTTAAAAGAATTTGTTTGAAAATGACAAAGATGCTCAAGATTAAAATGACTATGCATAAACAATCACAATGTTTTTTTTAACATCTGCAAATGTTAAGGAACATGCAGTATTACACTAAAAGGTAGGTATTCTGATCTGACAAATTTTACATACACTTTGAAGTTTCATCACCTACATAAGGCAATTGTCAAGTTTCATTGGTATATCTTGAGCCATATTATTTAATACTGCAGACAAAATGTGTCTGAGAGTGACCAATAGAAACATATAAGATCTTAAATTTTTGTTTACAAAATATTCCAAGTAATTCAGTACTTTTTGACCATATCTCTTCAATGAAACATAATATGAATGTGAAAATTTACAGTGGTTATGAGAAAAATATGCCCTTTCATATGGTATCATAATCTCCAATTTGATTTTTTTTTAGTAAAAGTGATTGGAATACACACCTTTATGATAAATTTTTCATATGTTAAATAGGTGCTAGGAAAATCTTTTGTCATATTCTGAATATTTGTATTCTATTTGATTCCAGACTTTAGTTTACAAGTGGATTGATTCCAAATTTCACATTTGCAACATCTAAATTGTCTTGCCAAGTTAATTAAGAATATGAATGTTTTTCACCTACCTAAAAATCAGATAATTGTAATTTAAGTTGTATTCAAAATCCATAATTTACTCAATGAATTCTGGCTGTATCATACCCATGCCTATTAAGCAAGCAGACTTAATT
>JXSR01S047180.1:59397-80137 GCA_000969725.1 Ophiothrix spiculata
TGTTTCAATGATTTGATAAAAGTTTTAGTATATAGAAAAGTGAAATCATGGTTGTCATTTTGATAAAGTATGTGCCTCATACTTAATACCAAGTAATTAAGTAGCGTTATTATTATAATATAACATAAAACTAATATTGACAATTGAAATACTCTTCAGCAAAATGCATAATCACATTGAATCACAGATAGTGTCTAAGCGATTACTCTTCAACAAAAGGATTTTTTTTTTTCGATAACTGAAACTGATGGGCGTTTTGATGATATATACTCCAGATTTTTAAACATATTAGTTTTAAAAATGCTTAAAATATTCCTTGTTTTTGATTAAAATTTGAGTGTTTGTATAGTAGTATATCCCCTTAAGGTAATAGCTATTGTAAAATCAAACACATTGTTGGGAAACAAAAAACTCCTCTTGTAAGTTCTAGAAATACTTGAATCGTTCTTGTTTTTGATCACAATGGAGTATTTGTATAGTATACACCCTTGAGCATCACCTATTGTTATAATGATTACATCTTGTCAAAATGAAATAAATCAAAATCGTTGATTAAACCATCTTGAATTTTTCAATAATCATGACCTAGTTTATGTATGCATGTTGAAGCGTTTTACTTTTATACCATTCTAATAAGAAAATAAGCTATGAAACTGCTTTTTTCTACATTTTCCTTACAGGCATGATCAGTCACAATACAGGATTATCATTTGAAAAAGCGACTTTGCTGAAAATCTTCATAATCATCAATTGAGTCTATCTAACTGTAAACTGTATAAGCTTTTACTGTTTCTTAACAAAATAGACAATCATTAAACGTTTGCTCAGATATAACTCTTTTCTGATTTTGACCTGAATTCACATTTTAAAGCTTAAATCTGGAGTTCAGATTTCTTAGAAAGTTCCAATTTGTATATTATCACTTTTTAAATTCCATTTTCAACATTTTACAAGAATTCATTGTCTGTTCATGTTTTTCAATTGAATAAGTGCTTAATGTAAAATTTTCTATACAAATTAAAGCAAATACTTGGTCATTTGAAGTACACATGACAATTTAAAATAGTAATTCTGTCATAAAATGTCATCTTTGATGAGGATAGGACTTAATTTTCAACTTGGTTATTAAGAGCAATTGATTAAGCAGGACAGCCAGTTAGTGGCATAACAGGAGGTGGTATATCTTCTCAATAGACACCACCAGCATTCCTGCTAAGGCCGTATGGCGTGCCATTGGTGCAGGAGCTAGGGAAATTGGCGCAACATGTTTTGAAAATATGTGAGAATGATACTCTTTCTTGCTTATTTTACTGATTATCAGTCTCAGGTGGTGGTTTTAGCCAAGGCACCTCTTTAACTTTGGTTGAACTGGCACAAGCTCAAAAGCATTCATGGGAACACTGGGCACCACCAATATTTCATTTCTGTTGGTCATTGAACGCCGCTGTCAGTAAATTTTATTTGGAAAAAAAGAGCGATAAAAGTTATTATGTACTGTATTAATAAATTTAAGCATGTTGAAACCCTATGACATTATTTCAAATAGTTTCAACCATCTAGAGAAAAAACCGTAAACCGTATATAGTTCTTTTGAAAAGACTATTTACGGGTTTTAAAAAGACTATTTACTGGTTTTGAAAGACTATTTACGGGTTTTCTACGTAATAATAGCCGCGCTACTTTCACGCACGGACTTACGCGCGCAACAAACTTAAGACACGCAAGCCAATACGCGCATTAACCTATTGCTTGCATTCATGGTTATAGCATTTTGTTAATGCATTTTTTTATATTAAATCGGGCCATTTGTTGAGTAAAAATCACATTATTTAAAATTTATTAAATATTTATTAAGTATATAAAACAAATATATACTGATATTTTTCAGATATCTGGATTAAAAGTATGGTCCTTCAGTGACTAAAATTTAGCTATTTTACTTCGGGGCTAAAATAAAATTAAAATAGCTAAATATTAGTCACTTCAGGCCCATAGTTTTAAACAGAGATCTTCAAGTCAGTATATATTTGTATATTGTTTTATCAAACATAGAAGAAATATATCTTCAGTGGTTTTAAATCATTAGCAAGCCTTATTTTTTACATTTTGAGGTTTTTGCCATAAAATGTGACAAAAACCCACCAGATGCAAGCAGAATGGTCAGGGTTCAAATCTTAAACTGAATTTGGTTTAAACCATGTTATAATTCATATTTATTTGAAATTTGTTCTTAATGATTGTTTTACATATTTTCTTCTATGTTTGTCTATGTTACAGGTCTGGACTTGAGACCCATCCTCACAATGCCAAAATGCACTACAACTGGGCTAACTTCATGAAAGATACTGGGCATAAACCAGAAGCCGTGTCGCACTACAGACAGTGTTTACTGTAAGTATTTGGTGGTCAGTTGATCTAAGCTAACTTCATGAAAGATACTGGGCATAAACCAGAAGCTGTGTCACACTACAGACAGTGTTTACTGTAAGTATTAGGTGGTACGATGATCTAAGCTAACTTCATGAAAGATACTGGGCATCAAGATAGAAATTTTGGGGTTAGGGTATATGTTTAGGGTTAGGGTCGAATCCATTAAAAACTGACTACAATACAATAGGATGAACTTTGATAATTTACAGTTCATATTTTGTTCTTTTTTATTCACAGCCTCTACCCCAACCATACAAGTGCTTTAAACAATCTAGGTACCCTGTTATCTGATGAGAAACCAGACGAGGCAGAGACTCTGTTTAACAAAGTTATCCATGTTGACCCGTTACATTCACATGCACACCACAACCTAGCCAATCTACATGTGTAAGTTGTGCCATATTCAGCTTAGTAGTTTTTCATTAAGTTAGACAAATGTCTTAATGTGACTTCATCCCTGCCATTGAGTATTTGGGGAAATAATCAATTTAGAGAGGAGTAATTGCTTGGGCCGCCTGAGCTAATAAAGGAAAGTATTTTTGTCCCATCTTTGTATTTTTATCATCCGTAATGCCTCCAGGTCTCCTAAATTCCTAATTTGCATCTGAAAAATCCAGGAGACCTCCACACTTTTCAGGCAATTCTATGTAGTCTTCAGGAATATCCAGCAAATCCTGGAGCAGTCATGTTCCAGGAGAACTCCAGAAGGTCTCCTGGATTTTTCAAATGCAAATAAGGTATCCAGTAGACCTCCTGGAGGTTACCTAGAAGCTGCTGTATATTGCTATGGGTTGCTTTCCTTCATGTGCAGAAGTACCTTGGTTTGGCACAGATGACTTGCTTAGGTCTAAATTGATTTAGGGTAAAGTTTCCTACTTACAGAGATATAGCCTGACTGGGGCCAAACCTAAGACCTAGTTTTATGATCTTTGTGCTTTGACATTTTGCATGCTCCCCCCTGTAAGTTCCTAAACCATAATTAATTGTGGTTCTGTTGTGTCATTTAAGTGTTGTTGCACAGTATTGCAATATATTACTGCTTTGCATTTTTAGTTTGAATTTTTGATTTCATCTGAACTTTGTTGTAAAATGGTGTTGCAACTGTTTTAGCTAGAGACCCGTCTTTTGGACGGGCAGTTTTAAAGTTGGACGGGTAAAAATTTGCAAAGCATACTTTTTCAATGTGTGCATTCAGAGCTTCTCAGCTTCTCTCAAGATTCCCGACCATTTCCATGACAAAAATGTAATATATTGTTGATATTATTTACATTTACAAGCAAGACATATATCTTATAATTAAAGCAAAAACAACATTCTTGGACTGAGTTTATTTCAGTTTTATTCTAGTTTTTCTTGGTCCATTTTCAAGGAATATTTTTTTCCACTACGCCCGGTTTGTTTACAAATTGCAATTTATGTGACGTCACAATTTCTTACTATTGATTGCGCAATGTCCTTCTAGCCATTGGAAAACAATGTACATTCGATGGATTACAGACCGACCGCGGTACGCGATCTTTTTAATTTAGCATGAGTACAAGAACAAAACTGGATCATATTAATAAAACATAATGGATATCATCATAATTTTTTTTGGCCGACTATTGTCTTGTTAAGTCCGAAAATATGTATCAATGTGCCGATAAATGCCAACTGTAAATGCTTGTCGCATGCTTGTGTAAAAGTTGCAAAATTTGGCAGTCGCACACGAATAAACAAACACTTCGAAATTTTGCGTTTAATTTTGTCACATTTTGGTGTTTAGACGTTAAATTATGAATATTAAAAAATAGCTCTGGTGATCCCCAAAATCGCCCCCATGAAATAATTGACTGGGGCTATTTTAAAATTAAAATAGCCCCGGTAAAAAAAAAAGTTTCTGAGTGCCGATTATCGTTTTTTCCAAATTCAAATTTTGGACGGGCAACTTTCCAATCCTGGCTACAACGTTGAGCTAAACACAAAAACAGGGTCGATTCATCAATTTGTTGTTCTTTTCACTATTTCAAAGTTAAGATTGGTACCTGAACAAATAAAATATGTCATTGAAACTTTGATGATATCATTGTTGACATTTTTTGCACTATAGAAAATACATTTTTTCCTTCACTTTGATATAATTTTGGACACTTTTGACAATATAAAAAATGTAGGTTACTTTTTCTTCATTTTGATATCACTCTTGAGATTATAGAAAATAATATTTTATTTTTTCTTCACATTTATATCATTCTAACACTATAGAAAATACAATTTACTTTATTCTGCACTTTGATATCATTTTTGACACTATAGAATATACATTTACTTTTTTTCTTCATTTATATTATTTTTGACATTTTTGACACTATAGAAAATACACTTTGATATCATTTCTGACAAATAGGAGAAAAGGCAACTTGAAGAAAGGACGTCAGATGTATGAAAAGACAATCCACCTAGACCCTACCTACGCTGACCCATATACCAGTTTTGCTGTCTTGTGTGAAAAAACTGGAGACACGGAAAGAGCTGAGGAGCTGTATAGGACGGCAATGTTGCTGAACCCCGATAGCCAACAAGAGTGCAATAATTACGCTGTGTTTTTGACAAGACGAGGTAATTTATTCTTGTTCTTTACACTAGCCTAATGGGTAAAGGTAAAGGGGACGCCCTGTATTTACACAGGTTGTAGTGCCCATCTCTCTTTTCAAGAGATTGGGTCAGACTTCACTTTTTTATATATTTGCGGTGAGAGGATCGCCACATCTCTTTCACCATGAGTCTGTTACCTTCCCAGCACTGAAGAATACTGGTACCCACTTGACACCTGGGCTGAGTGAAGCACATGAGGGTAAGTATCTTGCTTAAGGACACTACACATGCTGCCCACCGGATTCGAATCTCCGGTGCTCAATGCCCAGTGAATAAGAGTGGTGGTTTTTACTGCTAGGCCACGCGTGTCCCGATGGATTTTTAATCATGATACATTGATAATAATGGGCTTGAATCAAGTGGGCAGTATTAAGAGTGTCCTTGAGCAAAATACTTATCCTCATGTGCCCCTTTCAACCCAGGTGCCAAACAGATATTGCATTCTTCAATGTTTGAAAGGTGATAGACTTGCTGGAGAAGAATGTTTTGCTATTCCTTCACCATAAATATAACAAAAAATGTGTCTTACCCAATCACTATTACCTGTTCAAATTACTCTTTACCCATGTAATAGCAAGAGGGTAAAAGGGGGAGGTAAATTGCCTTGGGTGCCACCTCTAAAGCTGTAATCTCACTTTCATTTTTGCCCTTCATTTTCAAATGGGGAATACAGAATGATTGATTAAACCACCTGTTGAACTCAGAAACTTACGGAAGACTTAAGTTATGAATTGGGAGAATGATGTTGGGTGAACTGTCATCAGGGACCGAAAAGGATGGATGCAAAATAGAGCAGCATCCTACTCTTGGTGGGAAAAAGGAAGGTTTAACAATACCAACAAGGGAATTGTGGTCAATTATGACTCAAGAAATGGAATTTGCAGGGTAGAAAAGTAGGGATTTATAATAAATGTGTATGTTTGGTATTTTAGAAGTATTTTTCATTTAGATTTAGATACATACTCTCAACATGAATAGCAAAATGACTGCAATGCAACATTTTATAGAGTTATACAGGGAGCAAGAAGTGTTGTAGTGTCAATGCAAGTCGCTCTCCGGCTGAAATGGCTTTTCTCATAAAATCTTTTAAATGTATCCTGTCTTTTAATAAAAGGAGACACCTTTTTTAACAGCTCTTCAAACTCTTCTACACTCATGCGCAAGAAATTTTTATATCCATTCTCGTCTTCTGCCCTGAACTCTCTAAGGAGCACATGGTACGCTCCGTAAGTACCTCTTCGTCTTATCCAAAGCCTCACCCAGAAGCGTTTCCTCAATCTCTTTGCTCTTTTCCTCCTTCTCAGTCCCATTGTTAAAATTAAAATCGCACTAACTAATATAGTAATAGTATACCACTGTGTTTGTATCCATGTTAACTTTATTTTGGCAAGCACAAGAAGAAATACCTCTTTATTAAGTACTGAACTAGACCCCTAATAACATTGTAGAAAAAACCCACGTGTTCACACAGGTCACATATAGGACACACATATTTGATATAGTAAAATGAAAGTGAGATTTACTTTACGTCTTTTATGTCAAACTTGTCATTTTTGGAAAAATGAAGGGCAAAAATGAAAGTGAGATTACAGCTTAAGGGTAACTGAATTGTCACTACATAGTTGAAATATACACTATCATAGTTATGATATTGAATGCCTGATAGTGCAATAGTACAAAATATATCATGAGGTCAAATTTGGACTTTTCTATTTCAAGAGACGTGGCTGAGTGAAATGGATCATGTGGACAGAAATATTTTGATAATTTATGATTATATTTTCAGACAAACACCAAGATGCATTAAACCAGTATGACAAGTGCCTTGGCATCGACCCTGAGTATGAAACCACCCTAGTCAACATGGCCAGACTACTCAGGTATATGAACCACACCAATGAAGCGGAATCATTGTATCTCAGGTATGTAAAGGCCTAGCTGCCTAGCTATTAAGACAGGAGTCGTGGCATCAACCCTGAATACAAAACCACCCTAGTAAACATGGCCAGACTACTCAGGTATATGAACCACACCAATGAAGCGGAATCATTGTATCTCAGTGCCTAGCCAATAAGGCAGGGATCGTGGCATTGACCCTGAGTATGAAACCACCCTAGTAAACATGGCCAGACTACTCAGGTATATGAACCACACCAATGAAGCGGAATCATTGTATCTCAGATATGTGTAGGCCTAGCTGCCTAGCCAATAAGGCAGGGGTCACGGCATTGACCCTGAGTATGAAACCACCCTAGTAAACATGGCCAGACTACTCAGGTATATGAACCACACCAATGAAGCGGAATCATTGTATCTCAGGTATGTTTAGGCCTAGCTGCCTAGCCAATAAGGCAGGGGTCTTGGCATCGACCCTGAGTATGAAACCACCCTAGTAAACATGGCCAGACTGCTCAGGTATATGAACCACACCAATGAAGCGGAATCATTGTATCTCAGGTATCTCAATTTTCTCTAAATTTTAGCTAATATTGTGAAGGTGTTTTTCTTATTTTACTACAATTTAAAGCTTTAACTGGTAATTAAATCCATATTAAAGAAGGGGGGTAGGAGCCACCCCCCAAAACAATGTATGCCCCCGCTCACGCTGCCCCCCCCCCCCCATGAAATCAAGAAAAGTTTTAAAGTTTCAATATATAGTACTACACTGTTGATGTAACTGTGCAAAAAAAAAACCTTTTATGAATCTATATTTCAAAATTTTCCCAAATTTGTGCCAAAACGGTGCAATTTTCATCAATTTTTAAGAATTGGCACCAAAATTTTCATGGAAAATTTTGATTTTAATAAATTTATGCAACATTTTTGTGATCGTTACATGGAAATTTTTTTGATATACCTTTTTGTATTAGAGCAAAATTGGTTTGCCCCCGTCCCCTCAAATGAAAAAGCCTGGTTATGCCACTGGTTTTGAACCAAAATGTATAAGTTTGGACCAGGCTCCAAAAACCTTTGTTCTTGGCCAAGAGAGTGACCCTGAGACATCATGTTGTATAACTTTATCAGTGCATTTAATGTTATATTTATTTACAGGGCTATTCAAATTAATAAGACTCCAGACACACTACAGAAGTTGGGGGCGCTTTACTACAACACGCTTCGCTTAGAGTCTGCTAAACTTGTGTATGAAGAAGCCATTGCTATGGTAGAAGATAACATTGGACTACATATGCAATATGTAAGTTAATGTGCCACACCCTTAATGCTTATTTTATGTTTATTGGGTTGTAATTTTGTCTTATGTTTGGTTTTATTCTCCTTTGCTTTGGCTGAGTGATAAGAATATTTCATTTCAACTTTTTTTAAAAAAATTGGTTTTCATTGTGTTGCTTTGCTTAACCTAATCAATTAATACATCTGATTGTTTTTGGTTGGCAGTATAAAACCGGAGTTGCTACATCTAACTTTGCATTTCTTTCATTCGCACTTTTTTAAACAAAACGCTGTGGAAACCAGAACATGAGAGATCTGGGTTAAATTCCCACAGTTCTTGAATCATACTACTTTCAATTCGAGTTTCTAAGTGGCATGCATTCAAAATATTGATGCATTTTTCTTTTCTTTTTTTTTTGTTGGTTATGTTTTTTGTTTTGTTTTGTTTTGTTTTTGAACTCACTTTAGATCAGAACAATCAGGTCCATTTTGCTTAAACATTAATATGCCAAGTTTGTATCAAATAGATTCCTTAAATATTGCTACCTCAGTTGTTAAAACTGTATATGATTTAGTTGAAAACTAGTGGTGCGCATTTGGTCCTATTCAAACCAGCAACAACACTCTAGTTAGCATCCAAGCTGTATACATTTATTAGTTTAAGGGAATACAAATGCCATCTATAGTTTTGATTACTTAAATTGGTTATAATTAACAAAGTTGTTGATTGATTAATTGTTAACATGTTTTAATATTGATTCTTTTTCAGGCTCAAATCTTAGTGCGAATGAATAGGACCAAAAATGCCATAAATTGGTTATCAAAACATGTGATTAAACTCCACCCACAACATGTGGCTGTACACAGACAAGTGGCCAGTATCTACTCCATGCAGAGCAACTTCAGCAAGGTAAGATGTAGATTCTGTGGCTATAAGCCATGTGTCACATGCCACCCCAACATGTGGCTGTACACAGACAAGTGGCCAGTATCTACTCCATGCAGAGCAACTTCAGCAAGGTAAGATGTAGATTCTGTGGCTATAAGCCATATGTGACCTGCTCTGTCGAAACCCGGACAAAGTCGCACAAATCCCTCTTTCAAATTTTACCAAATTTAAAATGGCAAAATTATAAGCTTTCCAATGATATATCACACTCCAGGATCGCTCATTGTTTTGTATGTCAAAAAGTGATATTTAGGTTGAAAAATCCTTTGTTTTCTATTGATTTGTAACAGGTTTATTGGGCTATATATTCTGTGGCTATAAGCCATGTGTCACATGCCACCCAAACTGGTGGCTATACATAGACAGGTAGCCAGTTTCTACTCCATGCAGAGCAACTTCAGCAAGGTAAGATGTAGATTCTGTGGCTATAAGCCATGTGTCACATGCCACCCCAACTGGTGGCTATACATAGACAGGTAGCCAGTTTCTACTCCATGCAGAGCAATTTTAGCAAGGTAAGATGTAGATTCTGTGGCTATAAGCCATGTGGCAAATGCCACCCCAACTGGTGGCTATACATAGACAGGTAGCCAGTTTCTACTCCATGCAGAGCAACTTAAGCAAGGTAAGATGGAGATTCTGTGGCTATAAGCCATGTGGCAAATGCCACCCCAACATGTGGCTGTACGTAGACAAGTAGCCAATATCTACTCTATGCAGAGCAACTTTAGCAAGGTGGAGATTCTGAGATGGCTAGTATCTACTAAATGCAAAGCAACTTTAGCAATGTTAGATATAGATTTTATGGCTATGTGCCATGTGCAAATGCCACCCCAACATGTCCCTGTAGACAAGTGGCTAGTAACTACTCCATGCAGAGCAACTTTAGCAAGGTAAGATGGAGATTCTGTGGCTATAAGCCATGTGGCAAATGCCACCCCAACATGTGGCTGTACACAGACAAGTGGCCAGTATCTACTCCATGCAGAGTAACTTTAGCAAGGTAAGATGTCGTTTCTATGGCCATAAGCTATGTGGCAAATGCCACCCCAACTGGTGGCTGTACATAGACAGGTGGTCAGTATCTACTCCACGCAGAGCAATTAACTTAATATTTTTTCAAATTGACATTTCCCTGCTTATTCTATTACAGAATGATGGTGTATGTCTTATTTTCTCCATCATTAACCCTTTGAACCCTGGCTATTCCACATGTATCTGTACCTCGACCCAGGCCGAAACAAAAAACAAAATATAACCCCTTAACTTGATTTTGATTTCCCTTGCTTTACTTTTTCATTTTATAGTAGTCTGAATTGTTCCAATAACAAGCATTCACAACAGAATACTATTTATGTTGAACATTTACATTGTAGTATATGGATGAAGCCACTATTTGTTGAAAATTGTGATCGAATTAACGAAAATATGAGGAATTTTTCCACCTCTTTTGAGTAAATAAGAGCAAAATGACCCATCAACCATGGGTTCAAAGCTTTGTTGATGTCTTCCAATATAAATAAGACTATTGAAACTTGTAACTACCAGTGTTCCCGCTAAGGCCGTATGTCGCGAAATTGGCGCAGAATCTAAAAAAATTGGTGCAAGGGGTTCCCAAAAGAAAAAGTCAAAAAAAGGGTCTTGGTTATACACAACATTCACTTATTTCAATTTTATTCAGGTTACATTCAAAATTACTCTAACTTTTAAGTTTAACTTTGCGAAATTTGCAACGGCGAGATGTATTTTTTTCTTTTATGTCGCTTTGGCGCAATTCAAAATCCTTAGCGGGAACACTGGTAACTAACTACTCATGCTTGTTGACAGACACATCAAGTTTCTGACACGTGACCTAAAAGCCGGTAAACCATCTCATCGGGTATACGGTACATGTACATGTGAGCTGGAATACCTGCTCGTTGGGTTCAAAGGGTTAAAGGACTGTTTGTGTCAGTGTTTCCTTACCTTAGACTATAAAATGTTTTTGCATTTCTTCGACTAAAAGCTATCTCTTTAGAAATTGGCATGTTTTTACACTGAATGAAAAATTCCAGTGAATAACAGAAAAATCACTACATGCTGTGAAAAACTGGTCACTTACTGCAAGCATAAAAAGTAAGACAGTAAAGTCACAGGACCTGAGGATATGTGAATAACAGCATGATTTTTTGTTCTTTTCTTGACAGGCATTACAGCACATAGACAAAGCCTTATCATTAGTGCCTGAGTCGGACAATGAAATGAGGGGGCAGGTCTTATTTGATAAAGGCAATATCTTCAGGGAACTCAAGGAGAATGCGAGTGCCATAGAGGTAAGGACCGGGCTAGAATAAATGACAATGAAATGAGGGGGCAGGTCTTATTTGATAAAGGCAATATCTTTAGGGAACTCAAGGAGAATGAGAGTGCCATAGAGGTAAGGCCCAGGCTAGAATAAATGACAATGAAATGAGGGGGCAAGTCTTATTTGACAAAGGCAATATCTTCAGAGAACTCAAGGAGAATAAGAGTGCCATAGAGGTAAGGCCCGTGCTAGAATAAATATGTGACATGCAACATTAACCCTAACTCGCGCACATTCAAAAACTGTCTAAGTCCAAATACGTTGTACACAATTTTTTTGGATCCACACCCCGACCTCCTGCATCCCAATCCAATGTCCAGCTATGGCAAGCCACCGAGCGTGGCCTGCCACATGCCATTCTGTGCTCATTTACATCCGCCGTCTATGATGTATTCAGACTTAGGCTAATTCCTGATTTATGTCTGTAGTATTTTGTAGTACGTAGGAGGGTAAGGGTTAAGTGATGCATATGCACTACATGCTGATGGTGCTCAATAACCCTAATCTTGCATGTTGAAAAATGTTTAAGTCCAAATACGTCATACAAAACTAAAATTTCGGGATCCCCCACCCGTTCCCCCCGGGATTCGAACAGGGATATAATTCCATGCCCATTTACATTTGCCATCTATGACGTATTTGGACTTAGGCGAAATCCTGATTTCTGCCTGTAATACTTTGTAGTACATAGGAGGGTAAGGGTTAAAAGGTACATGTTTGATTCAAAAGTCAAAATTTAGTTATTGGTATCAGTAAAAGCTCATTCGTTCCTTTTTAATGTGTTACCAAATTTTGTCAATCAAAGTTTTGGTTCAAACGTTACAGCTAAAATATAACAACCAAAATCAAAGTATTGCAATCACAACTACAGAGTAAAACATGATTAAGATTCAGGATGCAATGAAGCCTAACAAATGCTTTTGGATTATTGAAATAAGGCAAAAAAAAAAGTTGTTTGGCTGTCCTTGACCGCCCGCCCGTATTATTTGAAACTAGAAAAAAGATTTTACTGTACAAAAGTATAACGTGCCTAATTTTCAGATTTCCAAAAACAGGGTTTTTTTGTGGAGAATTTTGATTTTTTGAAAATATTTTTAAGTTGTTGTTTTCATTTTGTTTTCATTTTAGTACTGTTTTCAAACTTGTACAAAGAGATTTTTGGTACAATAGACTTATTTGCATCTTTAAAGAGGCCATAATTTGGTGTAACTTTGACCTACATTTGAAAACAATCTTTAAAAAAAAGAAAAATCCGCCCGCCCGCACTTGCTAAAAAAAAAGTTGTGGAGGACAACCAAACAATTTATTTTTTTTGGCCTAACAAGTACCACTTGAAAACTCCATAGCAGCTGGCGTTTTTGATGTCAGATTTCAACCAAATTTAGCAGACAAACCTTGCATATTATAATCTAGTCTTTGCCAAAGACTCGGTTTGATAATAATCACTAACATTGAGCGCAGAAGGCGCAAAACATGGCCGGAGGCGAAAGGCGAGCGAAGCGAGCCTTTCGCTGGAGGCCAGAGATTGCCGCAAAATCGATTTAAACACAACTACGGAGGTCAAAATGAGGGCGGTATAACAAAAACGAAAAAATAAAAAAGGGTGAAAATTAAAATCAATCAAGGTCTTGAAGAAAGACTAATTATAATTCTTTAAATGTGCAAAACATAGAAAAATTGCTACTTCCCAGTTTTGAGCTAAAAGTGGTGGAAAATGTCAGTGTTTTGGGCTTAGGTGACAATTTCACAGATATTTTGAGGAAGAAATGTATCTGACATGGTCATAAAATCTCAAAATTTTCATATTTAATACTTTTTTATACTAATC
Source organism: Ophiothrix spiculata (assembly GCA_000969725.1). Classification (NCBI taxonomy): domain Eukaryota; kingdom Metazoa; phylum Echinodermata; class Ophiuroidea; order Amphilepidida; family Ophiotrichidae; genus Ophiothrix; species Ophiothrix spiculata. The sequence goes on from JXSR01S047180.1 coordinate 72,754, forward strand.
TAATTGATTTGGTTGAAAGAATACACTTTAAGGAACCAAATTTTACTAGATCTCAAAATTCACCTCAGAAATTCAGTCATTTTCAATTTCAGCCAGCTGATGTATCTCATAATTGACTTTGCCGTAATGGTGCACCTTTAGATGTTCTGCGTCACATACATAGAAGGTTTGCATGCCATGTTCTAATACAGAACACACAATACACATTCTAGTGGTCCATTATTAGACGCTGCAGTGAGCATGTTACATACCGGTGTTCTTCTTTACATGATGGCGCAGTATAGAGAAAAATAACAGCCTTATCAGCAGGAATTGTTGATAAAACTTCAAACCATGATTTCAAATTCAAACTAAATGTGTAGGCTAATACTCTTGTCACTTGGTTTCTAATTTCCTCGTTTTCCTGGCTAGCCTGATGAAGGGTCAGGGGGCATTCTCCCCCCCCCCCCTTTCCCCCAACTGTTAACAATTCTTCCTATCTTACCCCATTTCAGAGTTACCAGCGCGCTGTCCAGCTCCATCCAACATTCGGGTCAGCTCACATGAACCTGGCTGGAATGTGGCATCTACAGGTAACAAAAGGCTTTTTTATGTGAATATATCTAAAATAGATTTAAATATTTAAAAAAAAAATGTAGTTAGTTTAGCAATTTTCTTGAGAAGATCTCTAATGAATTATTTTAGGGTTATTTATAGAATTGAAAATGTGCTTGCATAAAAAAATACTGCATCTGCAAGTTTCACCTAATGTTAATGAAAAAATATTTTGATGGAATATTTTTGATTCAGTCTTATATAAAATTAAGGCTTCGTAGGTTTATTCTCTTAAGTTGTCAAACTTCATTTAAGATATCAGTAATGGGATATCTTATCTCAAGGGTTGGGAAGGGCTTATAGATTCCACTGAGTGGTGAATATAGTGACCTTGAGTGCAAGACATTAACTTTCATGTACCCCTTGGAACTATTAGACATCAAAATGGTATTGCCATTCTTCAATGCTGGGAAGGTAACATACATGCTGGGAAGGAGATATGCATGGTAGTTCTTCACAGAAATCATTCTTTTCCTATTACAAGGGGCAATCTACTAGTAGGCTGGTTGCTTTGTCAAATTATAGGTTTGGAGCGACCTATATATCATTGCCATAAAGCATTTCTCGGCTCTTTCAAGAGCCAGTAGGCTCTTTTCAGAGCCACCACTTGTATTCAAAGACATGGATATGGGGCAATCCACTAGTCTTTTCAGAGAGGGGCAGTCTACAGTCCATGGCTCTTTTCAGAGTCACCTGTAGGTTAGTAACAGCCAACATGTTTCTTTAGATTACTTGGCCTGAAGAATTCAGAACATACTCCTGATTAAAATGTGACATTTCTAAACTTGCCCAATGGTAAACCCCAAAACAAACACTTTTTCAGATTAGTCTGCCATATTTTTTGCAAAACCTCAATGTTGTCACAAACAGTATACTATATATGACTACCATATACTAACACAGTTAAATGATCTTCTGTTTATAACAGGGTAATTATCGCCTTGCCAAACAACACTATACTATTGCCTTGAGATACGACCCACAGAACAAGATTTTACTGGAGAATATCGCCAAGATTTCACGATTAGAATACAACGAAACTTCCGATGAACTCAACACCGGTGAGATGTATGAACAGTTACTGCTAATGAAATCGTGAGTGACGTGAATGTTATCACCAGTGTGTATTGATTAGTGTGGGTTCTGATGTTCTAAGGGGTGTAAGCACCTTACTCAATGTTACGTTTTTGCAAATTTATTTTGTACCATAACTTTTGAACAAAGTGCTTAAAGTTAATAAAAGTATACATTTCCAGAAAGTAATTTTCACAAGGAACATGATGTTGATGTTGATTTTTGGCCAAAAATCAAAATTTTTGAGAAAATCACACAAAAAAACCCATTTTTTGGTCATTTAGGCTTCCAACCAAGCTAAAAATAGCATTTTTTTTTTTAAATGACCTAGGAATGGGAATTTTAATTTTAAACACCCACTCGGATGTTTTGTCATTTTTATTTTTTAGAATTTTGGCCAATTTTTTTAATTTTGGTCATTTTTGACCTTATTTGGCATGAAAATCAAAAAATGGACAAAATCCTAAAAAGCAAAAATGACGCAACATCCGAGTGGGTGTTTAAAATTAAAATTCCCATTCCTAGGTCATTTAAAAACAAAATGTTATTTTTAGCTTTTCCCGAAGCCCAAATGGCAAAAAATGTGTTTTTCGTAATTTTCTCATAAAACGTGATTTTTGGTCAAAAATCAACATCACCATCATGTTTCTTATGAAAATTCCTTTCTGGAAATGTATACTTTTATTAACTTTAAGCACTTTGTTAAAAAGTTATGGTACAAAATAAACTTGCAAAAACGTAACATTGAGTAAGGTGCTTACACCCCCCTTAAGGATGGGCCATTTTAAAACCAGAAGCACATTTAGGGTGAAAATTGACTTGAGACCCAAATATTTAAGTAAACACAAAACTTTTCTACAAAAGAAAATTGGGTTTGTTAAAATCCATATATTACAAAAATTCAGATAAAAAACACCTTTTTATTTAATTTGGGATGCACAGACAACAGAAGTTAGGGAAGGTTTTGGAGTTTTGCTTTTATTCATATCAGGATAAAAAAGAGGGTGATTGATCATCTCCTCACTTTATTTCTTTTTTTTTTTGGGGGGGGGGGGGGGGGAGGGGTATACAGTTGTGAGGAGATAATGAAAAGGGATTCTTTAAGTCCATGCAGGATTATGCAAATAATTAATGCTTATGAAACAAATATTTTTACGAGGTGAAATAATCTATATATCCCATGAGGCAAATCCATAGTATTGCCCAGCTTGACCAAGTAACATGGCCTAGCGTTTTAAGTTCTCAACTCTTAATCATAAGGGCATTGTTAATTGTAACACTTGCCCCCGGGTGGGTTCTTACTGACAAATGGTAAACGGGGGTGCTCAAAGGTTTTTGGGTTTTTGGGTGCATTTTTGTAATTTTTGGTATATTGATGGGTGGGTTTTCGTCACAGACCCAATGCGCCCAATTTGCAAAATTGGGTGTATTTCGGAAAATTTTGCAAAGAAAGCACCCAATTTGCCCTAAATGGGTGCTTTTTCTAGAAAAATGGTATAGAGATGGGTCTCAAAATCACGCTTTTTGAGGTATAGAGATGGTCAAAATTCTGAAGTCTACTTTGAGCATCCCGTACAATTTTTTTTAAGAACCCCCCCCCCTCATCTGCTCCTGTCCACCAAAGGCTCAAATAGGTACCACATTCTTCAATGCTTATAAAGTAACAAGACTTGGGGGAGGGGGTAACAAAACGAGCAAAATGTAGAGACTGGCCTTATCATCTTAAAAGAGAGATGGACACTCTGACATATACCCCCTGACCAAGTCATTTAGATTACATGTTTTGCTCAAGGATATAATCTTTTAGTTGTATTGAACTTTTTACCTATTGATTTGGTGTCATGTTCTGTTTCAGTAGACTGCACAAGTTCATCATAAATGATATAATAGATTTAAAGATGTTCTTAAATGTTTACACAAAGGTCAAATCTATGTTTCAGAATGAAAGAATAAAGTTTTAAGATGCTGTTTATATGCTACCTAAATCTAAACTGAAAATAAAAAAACACAAAAAGCTTAGTGAAACGTTTAATCATAGATGATAAAATAAGCTGTACTTTGATGTAATAATAATAGCAGAGTGCATTGATCTTTTAAACAAAAAACATCTTCTTTCTGTATTTCCATTTCTCCCTTTTCAGTTATAGCTCATGTGCAAACGAAAGTCCTCGCACAGAAAGCTTTAAATTCCAAACGAGAGAAACGTGTCCTGAACTATGGGATGGTTGCCCCGGGACATTAATCCCTGCCTCTGACACAGAAAACACAGAGTGCAGGGAAAGGTATGACAAACCACAAATCTTCAATACATGGATATCTCAGTCAGCAAATTCTTTTACATTGCTTCTGAATTTAATACTTCTTCTTTTTTTTATTCACATGGCTCAATTCATTTCAAAATGTCACATTTTGCCTAAGTGTGTGTCCACATGATGGAATTGAGAAGACCAAGTAGAAAATTGACCAATGACATTCTTGTATGACTTATGTTGCTTTCATGCTCGTGTAGTTTTGTAGCTTTGTCACTGCGAAATTTTGCCGCTTCCGATTAACATAGCGGCAAAGCTACATGTCGCTGAGATAATCGATATCAGCAAAATTTTGTCATATGACAAGATTTTTCGAGTTGAAATGAATTCAACATTCAGGGCAACAAGAAGCGGTAAAGCAACAAAACTTCAAAGCTACAAAAGTGTGAAACGAAGCAGACGACAGAGCTATACAAAGCTGCAAAGCGACAATGAGTATGAAAACAGCATATGATTCATTTGTCTGCTGAATGAAGTCAATTCTAAAGTTTGTGTAATGACCAATTCACATGTTGTCTGCGTTCCAAAATTAAAACAATCTCTTTTTATCATGTATATACCTATCAATCTGAAATAAATGGTATTTCAGTTTAAACTGATTTTGATTCAAAATTCATATTCCAGAAACACCTTAGTCAATCTCATATTTTTTTTTAGAATCACCATCTCATTGTGGACACTACAAATTGTTGCTCAATACTGCAGTCGGATGTAAATTGTCATTCTTGCAATGTGTAAAATTGTTTTATTTATCATGCAAGCACTTTCAATCCTAATTATCACAGAACTCTTATATCTCTTTCTGATATAATTAATATCTGTGCCATCTATTGGTTCATAAATTGCCTAAGTTTTAAGCATAACTACAATTCATTAAGCTATATATATATTAACAATATGTGACCTGCTCTGTCGAAACCCGGACAAAGTCACACAAATCCCTTTTTCAAATTTTACCAAATTTAAAATGGCAACATTATAAGCTTTCCAATGATATATCACACTCCAGGATCGCTCAATGTTTTGTATGTCAAAAAGTGACATTTAGGTTGAAAATCACTTGTTTTCTATAGATTTGTGACAAGTTTATTGGGCTATATCTCCTTAAGTGTTCTGGCGACTTTGTCCGGGTTATGTGGGAGCAAGTCACATATACTTTGTTACGGAGGAGTATGAGTATGTTTGTGTGTAAGGATTATTTTCTGTGAGTATTGTGTACAAGGCTATTTATTGGACACCATTATCAATGTGATTTTACAAAAGCACATGATTCTGATTAACTGTATTTTATTTGGTATATTGTGCTTCTTTTGTGCCACAGTTTTCAGTGAAATGACTCTTCTATTTTGCGTATGTGATGGCTCACCTCGAAAGGGGGGACTTTGCAGATGATATCAATTTTGATTTTATCATTTCATCTATTGCAGCATTTTCTAAGCTTTAAAATGACACCATACTTGTTGTAATTGATCAAGGCAATCAAATTTTACAACAGAACATCTGCTGGAAATTCTCATTATTTTCTATATTTTTTGCTCCCTATTTTCACTTGTTTCTTGAAAAGTGTTCTGCCGCAAATTTTCCCTTTTTGGGGTGAATCATCACATATGCTGCACTGCTAATTTAGCTCAAAGAATCAATATGTTTTACTTCTGAATCAACATTGCATTTTCAAACATAGATGAATGAATATTTGTGTTCTAAAACAATATGCACATGCCTAGTGTTTCCATGCTGGTTACAAAAAGTATGCAATTTGATGCGCATAGAATGCATAAAGTATGCTGTGCTCATTTTTCTAATGACTGTGTTAATAGCAGTTTTTGATATTTACTTGTTTTTGTCATTTTTGTTCATGAGTCGGTAATACACTGCGGAAGTAGTGATGTTGTATCTTGCATATAGCCCAACACGTGCAATCTGGTTCCAAACAAATAATCATGTCAATGTGCGTGTACAAGGATTAGACCATTTTTTCACTTTTTTTTTTGGTTTACAAATTACAACAAAATAATGACAGGGATGGCCTTCTGGTCCATTATGAGACTCTTATCCGAAACGTATTTGCGTGATAGTGGTAAGTTTTGCCTCATTTAGGTACAAGAGTACTATGTAAAAGTACAATAGCAATTATTCCCCATTGGCTTATGTGTTTGAAACCAATGGCTCAATGTATCTTTCGCAATGAGAGATGTGCATAAATTATCATGTGTCACTTCCGCAGTGTATGTAAAGTTACACCTCTTCTAAATTGTTAAAACAAGAGATGTAGTGTAGTTTATGATACCAGTCAAAAGATATATGAAAAGCAGGTCTCCATTTGATTTACAGTGTTAAATTTTTAAACCTGTAATGTTTTTTTTTTCTTAACAGATCTGACACCACTTGTTGACCGTAAACTTGATTTGAGAAGGCAAGTTTTATAAAACTGTAATGGTATATACTTTGATCAACTCTAAATAGGCGGTAATTATGATGCTTTTCTTCATCCACAAGTAAATATAATCCCAGTGACACGCGCGCCGTAAATAATGATGCGCAGTCACATGTACAACGCGCATTGCGTCTGCTGCAGTTGTGATGTGTCCAGCTACGCACGCACTTATCTGTATCAATTCATGATGTGAAGAGGCCCACCTATTTGGTGTTGATCAAAGTATAGTAGTGGTGTATCTCTAGATCATTTTCCAGTGTAACAACACCGTTTTTTTTTTAATATTCAGATTTTTTTCTTCTTTTTTTTTTTGGGGGGGGGGGCAAAGTACCCAATCAAGCTCTACAAAGACATATTATAAAAATAATGAATGGAATTGTGAAATTTAATTGCTGTTATTGCTAAAGGGAATGTCTATTCAGGATGTTTTATGGGGTTCTTGCAACCCCCCTTCCCCCCCAAACCCCCTATGAACTTGGTTTTGCTAACCAATGTGTAGGTACGGTCCTCCCCTGTCCAACAATACCTATATCACTAAAATCCACCAAGACTATAATTATGACGTTATAAATTACTTCCATATTGCTTCCAACAATCTTCCATATTGGAAAATCACAATTTTCGGCAAAAATGGCCAACAAATCAAAATTTTGCTATAACAATTCTGAATATTGGATTTTTACATGTTTTTAGGGGAATTATAATTTTATTTTGTTCTGTACGTTTGAACTTTATAGCATGCAGATATTTTTCAAAATGGTGCCTTGAAATTTCACAGAGCCTCACCAACCCCCTCTACACCCACCTTTGGTGGCCTATCCTACACCTTCTTAAGAGGTACCACAATTTTTTTCTTCAAAATGTCAGCAAAGGATGTTAAAAAGATTATTTGAAAGCTTTTTATCAGTTTTTTTTGGGTGTTTTTATGCAATGAGGAAACATTTGAGGTGGGTTGCAACAACACCCCCCCCCC
>JXSR01S047191.1:13081-26166 GCA_000969725.1 Ophiothrix spiculata
CTTCGCAGCGGTATCTCAAAACTGTAAGTTAAGGTAAAATTTAAGATATTAATATTTGTAAACTGTGCTGAAAGAAAGTACACATTGTATTAAACTTATTCCAGATTTTTCAGTGTATTTATTTTGTTTCATTTAAGAACCCGAAAGGTGATTTTGGCCTTGGCCATTTAACATCTTTGACCGTAACAATATCAATAACACCAAATCGGGGCGTCCAAACATCACAACAAAGTCAATACAAATCATCTACTAAGATGAGTCCTAAGCAAAATCATTTAGGAGATAGCTGTTCTTAAAAAGACTCTTCTTCAAACTGTTAGCCGTCTTAAATTTATCCATACTATTTAAATACAAGTTTCAATATATAAATATTTAAGTAGACGGTATATAAAAGCTATAAAAGCTACTTTAAATGTGAGTAGATACAGTGCAAGAAACTTTGACATGCTGTACATGAATTCAAATCAATTTAATGCATATTTTGTATTTTGAATGTCATTTGTGTTGTTTAGCACTATATCTCTCTTTTAAAACCAGGAATAAAACTTTGCTTCAACAATCGAATTATTTGATTGAATAATCATATCATTGAAACAGACAACAATTTTAACCCAATATCGTAACATTATAGTCAATTCCCTCTCCATGGCAAATGAAAACGCACAATGATGTTCAGCTTCCCCTAATGATTTACCGCTCATGTTGACGAGGAAATATAGAGCATTTCGATTATCATTTAGTTTATTTGGTTAGAATCAACTGAGTATTGATGGAGGAATATGTCAAATGGCAAGGGAGCTTCACATGACTGTTTACGTCTTGTTCTGCCCGTGGTGGCATCAGTTACTTTTTATGTTCGTAAGAATGATTTCAATTCGCTGCGTTCACAATTTAATTTGAAAAAGCGGTGCTTAATTTGAATTGGTAAAAAGTGTTATTTTATGATTTTACAACAGATATTTATTATATTTAGAATTTTTCAAATTCTTGATAATGCCCCTATGTGAAATGTAAGAAAAAAAATCTAGCATCATTTAAGTGAAAGAGTATTATTTACCTTGTTTCATTTAATGACATTCATTGACTCTACGGAAGGGTGATTTTGAAAGGCGATTTTGGTGCAAGTAAAATCATGAACACAAACTTTGTTTAAATTTCAAATAGATTTACAAATGTACCTAACACTTTTTCTTTACTTGAATGAAGGATCATCATCTACACATTACAATTTTGTCTTTGGTTTATTTGGATAGCTTGAAGCAAAAATGTATCTATCTTCAAATAGAAAAATATATGGTATTCATTGTATTTGATTTTTAAGTAATTTACGACTATTTCAACCATATCTGTTGGGAAAACATTCAGGGGTGTATTTTTGCAGTGGGTATTAGAAATTATATACTGTATTAATAAATTTAGCGTGTTGAAACCCTATGACATTATTTCAAATAGTTTCAACCATCTAAAGAAAAACCCGTAAATAGTTCTTTTGAAAAGACTATTTACGGATTTTAAAAAGACTATTTACGGGTTTAAAAGACTATTTACGGGTTTTCTGCGTATTGTATAGCCGCGTCACTTTCACGAACGGACTTACGCGCGCAACAAACTTAGACATGCAAGCCAATACGCGCATTAACCCATTGCTTGCATTCATGGTTATATCATTTTGTTAGTGCATTTTATTATAATAAATCGGGCCATTTGGCAAGTAAAAAATACATTATTTAAAATTTATTGATACAGTATATAAAACAAATATATACTGACTATTTTCAGATCTCTGGTTAAAACTATGGTCATTCAGTGACTAAAATAGTCACTTCAGGCCCATAGTTTTAACCAGAGATCTTCAAGTCAGTATATATTTGTATATTGGAGCTTTGCCGTGATATTAAAATCTCCAGAAATTGAGAAGTCGGAAAAAAAAGATCGCGTCATGAGAAAGTAGCTTAATTTGTCATATCACATTCTGATGTAAGTTAAAAGTTTATTACATTCGGACGTAACATTGAAGCCTATCGATGTTGAAGATTGTGATTGAAGACACACAATGATGTTTGTTTAAGGGCAATATGGAGTTTTGATTTCCTCCTACAATGAAAACAAGATGAATGATATGGCGACATCTTGTGCCTTGTATGTTTGTATATGACAAGCGTTTATTAGTCTCAGCTGTATTTACAGAAAACATCTAATAGCACGAGTTGTGAGTTAAAGATGTTATCTAATGCAATACTTGCTTTGGCTATAAAAGATGACATAAGATGCAAAACATTTACCATATAAAACATACCGAAATCCCAAACAATTCACCGTTTTTTCTTATACTGTAGGTTTTTTTTAGTAAACCTAGACTATTTCATTTCCTTGGTGCGATTGAATATTTATACAAGTTATTTCCAAATCAGTAAATAAGATACCACATACAACTGATGAAGTCGACTACGAGTATAGTCATTTACATGTATAGTAGGATAACATTGACGAAGGAATATTATTATTATTTCATCAGAATATGTACACACAGAAAATAATGTTATACTTATTAATCACAAGTGCAACATGTTATAATGGTTTAAAGTAAAAATGGTAACAGTCAACATTAGCTTGTGACGCGTAACTTTCCATTAAGGTCTGGAAGATATCCAAGGTGATTCACTTTCATTTTTATTAGCTCAATCTGGGCATTTTGAAGAAAGTATTGAATAACAAAGTGTTGTACAATGAGGATGATATTTGATCTGGTAGTTCCTCCTCTGTACAAACATGTGCCTACGCTCAATGCGTCTAGAAATGTCAACATCTACAACAGCACATCTAGGCACCAATCAAATAAAGACATTTATATCGTTCTTCTTTCAATTATTTGGTAAATGTAAAGGAAAGCCTAATTGTACAAAGACTAAAGACTAAAAAAAAACCTCCAAAAAAAGGACCTAAAAATGTTTTAAAAAGAAACATAATTTATGCAAAATAATATAAGTATATTTACATGTATAGGTTAATTTTCTTTGTATATTTTTATTTCGCTCCAGTTTATTGTACTTTAGAATATGTTGAATTGTTTAAGAGCGATATGTTTTATGGGGCATATATAAGCAAGATTCGATCATTCGTTGTCTATATAGCATTGTTATCAAGTTTTCATCGCTGCATTAGTAGATTGCAATATAATTATTGCCTCAAATAGTAATATACGTCTGAGTCTGCTTCTCTACGTCTGAGCAACTTACCATTGTTAGTGTCACCTTGCGTATTGCATTGAGTCAAAACATTGTGGACAAAAGCAAATTAGCAAGACCGTTATATGCCGATAGGTTGCTTAAAACTGTTGAACGGCAACATAATATCCACAAAGTCATATCAGAAAACAACAGGTATTAATTTCCCGGATTACTACAATAACGTGGTTGTCAATGGTATTCACGTTATGGTATTCTTAATATTTGGCGTTACTTTTTTACTTATTAACATGAAACGGGATCCATAATGAACCATACCACACTGCAAGGTCTGCACACATGAACAAGTTGTCAAAACCGTATTATTACAGCAGTTTAATGTTTAAAACTAGTTGTCTCCAAAACAACAATATTGAATTATCTTCATTAGTTTGTTGATTACTTTTGGTTGAACGTGTCACAAAAACACAGTTTACTGGTCATTGTCTGCGCCAAATTGAATTATACAGTGGAGTATTATTTATAATCACGAGGAGGACACTTGAAGTGCAAATAAAACATAAGGTATAAACAAAAATCTACCATTAAGTTAACAAAGTAAATCAACGGATTGGCCTTGGTTTTTTTTAGAGAATTCGATTTCTCCATTTTGGTCTTAGAATTGTCGTAGACACACGTAAGTAACTATCGAAAGTTGGTTTTAATCTAGAGAAAGTGTTTGTCATAATGTGTCTATGATAGATTTGAGATTTGATTTTTTTATAAATCCTTTTTATTGTAAGAATGCAAATAAGCCAAACCAAATTTAGCGAAGTAATTATATTAGGTGCAGATAATTTTGAATTGTAAGTTGGTGTAAACTAAGTATTTTCTTCATAATACTTGCTCTCAAACAACTTGTATAGATAATAAGAATGATAAGAGATGAAGACAATGATGATGACTGTTTTTTCAATTTTCAAGCTTTTGACTTTGACAGCAATTTCCAAACGATGCGCCCTAAAACGTCTCCGTGGGAATTGTAACAAATAGGCTAGCATAAAATGTCGTTCTTATGTCCATTGTATGAGTTTTATACATTAAGAAGGAGTTATCAAAACTATTTAAATCTCTCACTTGATTTTTTGAAAACATCAGTTCCCAAATTTTTATTATTTTCAAAACATATAAACTTGAAAGTTTATTTCCCCCTTATGAAAAATCTATTCATGAATATAGTTCATAAAAGAATCCATCCAACTTTAATTTAGTCAATATGAACTTAAATGCATGCTTGGACGGAGATTAAAGTCAATCATCAATCAATGAACGAGTGTTTCCAAGTCCAACTATGAGGGATTGTAATAGTCACGATGGAGACTAAACAATCTTTAATTTCCCAATGGAACAAGAGGCAATAAAAGAAGAAACTATATACATTGTAATCCTTTGGGGTTTGGGGACAGTGCTAAGTGGCGGACGCGTGAGGGTTGTATTGTTTGTTTTACTACAATTTGGCCTTGTCTTTTGCTTAAGGTTAACATAGCAGAAAAGTATCCTGAAAACGCATAACAGCTTCTTGAAGGTAACTTTACTTGTGTAAGGTATAGTGAATTCACGTTGTCGATACGTTCTGTATCTACGCGCTATAGCATCACTTTAGTACGCGAATTGTCTATTTTTGACTGTTCACCGTAGAGAGCCTAAATGTACAAATAACGTACACTTTTTAGGTCATTGAAATACGGTACATGTACCGTATATCGATTACCAAACCACTGTACGTTATTCGTACCTTATTCGTACGTTTCTCGATGTGTGAATGAGTGCTTTATGTTTTTAATCTACCAATGAGCTTCAGGACTCACAGGGCTATCCTGTTCCCCCTTCCTGCATAATATTGTTTTCAAGGTCTTTTATTTGATAAATATTTTTGTGTGTATTATGTATTATAGTATGGTATATGAAGATGAATAATCATTGAGATTAAAGATTTCCACAAAAAGACACCAAAAGAAGGTCTTTGGTTATTAATCTAAGAAGATAAAATACATCTTTTTGCGACAAAAAGAACGATACCAAGTTGAATTTGTTGTTGTTTGTGTGTTGTTGTTGTTGTCGTCGTTGTTGTTTATGGTGATGATGTTGATGATGATGATGATGATGATGATGATGATGATGATGGTGGTGGTGGTGGTGGTGGTGGTGGTGGTAGTGGTTACTACATAACCGAACACAGTCTGAATTAAAGGATTGAAGCTACCATATATGTTTTTGAGTTATTTTCATATATGGATTGAAATCAACGCAATCAGTACGCAATCGACGATCAAATTGCACGAAATAATCGCCGATCAAATAGATATATCATGTAACATGTATATCTCCAATCTAAAATCAGTCGCTTAGCATTGTCTCAACGACAGAGTTATTAATTTATCATATAATTGAAACAGAACAATGTTTATGCAGTATGTCGTATTTCCAATTCCCTCTCCATAGCTATGATGGCAGATAAAAAAACACAATGATGTTTAGCTTCCTCTGATTTCCCTCTCATGTTGACGGGGAAATAGAGTACATTTCGATCATCATTTAGTTTATTTGATTAGTATCAACTGTGTATTGACAGAGGAACATCCCAAATGGCAAGAAATTCAGCGTAACTGTTTTCGTTTTGTATCGCCTGTAGTTTAAGCAGTTGTAAATTTACTTTCGAAGTAATAACTTTACACACGTTTTGGTTTAATTACAGTGTACCAACAAAAACCTTACAACAATGGATCCGTATAAAGTTCTCTGCTTTATCGGATAGTTGAAAAATATAAAGGTGTCATGACATATCCTGATGTTATTCTGGTTTTATTGCAGTTAGGCGAAGTATTGGAGACTACCGATGTTGAAGATTGCGATGTTGATTGAAGACAGACAATGATGTTTGTTTAGGATCAATGTGGAGTTTTGATTTCCCCTTACAATGAAAGCAAGATGAATGATATGGCGACATTTCGTGCCTATCCCTTGTGCCCTGTATGTTTGTATATGACAAGCTTTTATTAGTCTCAGCTGTGTTTACAGAAAACATCTAATAGCACGGATTGTGAGTTGAAGATTTTATCTATTGCAATACTAGTTTTGGCTATAAAACTGACATTAGATGCCGAAGAAAGGGCATTTTTCTTGTCTAAAAATAAGTATCCGCCAACATCTTTTCTCCGTAGGGCCATACTTGTTGGTTACTCATGTTTTGTATAGCTACACTGATGCATTTAATTGGTTGAGTCGAATTGTTAGTTATCTCGGAAGCATTGAATAAAATGACACTTATTATTGCAAAATATCAAAGAAGTTAATAACGAGAATAGTTGCTTTAATATACATTGTATAGAAGGAATATATAAGTTGACAAAGAAATATTTGACCCCGCCTTGTTCAAGGTCTCTTCTCTACTCAAGTTGAGTGTTCATATGGAATGTTTATCTGTAGTAGAGTGATAAGCAGGGGATTGAATGTCTTCGTCACGCTTGACTAAGCCAAGAGAAAGCTTGGAAGCAAAACACAAAATGATCCTTCAACGCCTCTCAATATTATTTACAGTCAGGGGTTTTCTGGGATCTAAATTCAATCATATTCTGTCCCTATCGCATTGCCATCAAGTCAGCGCGCATTTCGTCGATTGCAATACAATTATCGTTTCTTACATAATTTGATTGACTGTGCTTCTCGACGCTAGAACAAGATTGGGTTTAGGTTTAGTTTATCCTAGTAACACTAAATCATTATTGCAATATCCACCCTCCCCCTTTAATATTAAAGATATATGGTTATTCTTTTCCATTTTTATTAGTTCCATCTGGGCATTTCGAGTAAAGGATTAAATAACAATATATTGTAAAATGAGGGTGACATTGGATCCGGTACTTCCTCCTCCGTACAAAACCTGGTGTTTGTAATACAAACATTTGTCTACGTTCTTGCATGTCCACATCGAGCAAGAGCATCATAATTGGGTTTAGAAATGTAAATACCTATATACTAACACACATCAAGGCACCAATCAAATATAGAAATATTTGAAAGTGTTTTACAACTTGATTTTTGTTTAATCTCTCAATTTTCAAGATTCTATGTGCGCTTTGAAGATTTAATTTCTGCTACAACACATACTAAACCACTTTTACAAAATAAAATAAAAGTCTTTGAAAATTGAGGCAATTTATTTTTTACGCTCTGTTCTTTTGTCTAAATTCCTATTTCACTCTATTATAATCTAATCGTGTGCTTTTAGAGTGAACATTTCCTGGGACATCTAATCACGCAATATCCATATGGCAAGTTGTTACCAAGTTTTCAGTGGTGCGTTTATTGATTACAATAGAATTATTGTCTCTCATATAATTAGTCTGTCTGGACAAAATTGGGTTAGATTTAGAGCAATAACTTCAGGCTGTTGCCTTGTAAGCTTTTCACTTATTTGAATACCCATATGAACCATCGACATAGCTATTAAACATGTTTAAGGAAATCACGGTGCCGATATAAGTTTGATTTTTCTGGCAATACAGATATATCACAATCTAGACAATTATTTAGTATCGAAATTCTGTAGTCCACAATGTGCATTTCCTTTTTTAATGTTAATAGTGAGTAAATAATTAAGTCGCGAGTTCTACATGTAGTTTTCTCCTGTCAATTTCATAATTATATGCGTCGATATCTTCAAAGTTTAAATTGTGCCAACAGGTCTTTAAAACGGTTAAACAACAACTCATCATGTTTCTAGTGACAATATCAGCAATCTCAAATTCAATGTGTTTCCCAAAACAACGTACCAAATATCTTTTTTTACATACAAGCACCCTCTTCAACACAAATTAGGTGTCATACGGACTCTCTGTGACCGCACCCATTCTATTGTGTCAACAAATGATGACCCCATATGATGAACTGTCCAGCATTTGTGGGTCAATCGCTATCAGTGGCTACGATAACTGGAGTTCACTCTACAAACAAACTGAACACTGCCAACAGATAGAAAACTAAGAAACTTCGCCCAAAACCTGTTAGTGGCAATACCATCAGGAACATTTTAGGGCATCCAAAGGACAAAACGAAATGGACAAATGTGGCGTAGTATATGAACTCTCCAGCTCTATCTGCCTATCCACTTACATAGGAGAGAGTGCCAGAACACTTGCCTCGATGAACATCATAGACCTTCGTCTCCTGCTGGAGTGCATATCGCCAAACCGACACATTCCATTGACTGGGATAGTGTCAAAGTCTTGGATAGAGAGAACTGGTTTAAATGAGGAGTTAAGGAGGTAATTCAAATCAAGCGAAGAGGAAGCAATCTAAACAGAGACAAGAGACGCCATCTACTTCCACCAGCATTTGACACCATTTTGTCATCTGACCAATCAACAACTACCGGTCAGATGACCCAGAATCTCGGGAAACTTAATTCCATCAGCAGGCATTGAAGTTTGGTGGATGTCTGACACAGGCCACCATCACAGAAACAAGTAAGTCGTGAGACCTTTGTAACCATTGTTGTCATATTATTAACAACTTATCTATCAGCAATTTATATGTCAGCTGAAAATGGCAGAGATTAATTGCCGTAATGCTACAATAACCACCCTAATGGGAAAAGTCCCTTTTCCCGGACTTTTCCCGAGCAAGACGGCGGAATGTCATGTTTGCTGCCAGTTTTTTTTACTACTAACACATGTTAGAATATCAAAATTTTTGACGTACATAGGGGATTGAATCTCTAGGTTATTGCCTACATGAACCTTTGCTAATGATATTGATTTCACATGATCGATCAAAGTCAAAATGGCGTCAACAGACTACTTCGAGAAGTTAAACGCATTTTTCACCGAAACCTTTTATTTTCATAATATTCGGACATTTCGATTGTTTTCAAATTCTGAGAGATTGTAGGCTTGACACTTCTTATGGAATTATAAATGATATTGTATAAATAAGTGGTGTTAATTTTGAATGATAACGTAATAAGCTTGCGCTGATTTGCCTGCTAGAAACAGTTGAACACCACGACTCCGTGATCTCCCTGTTTGAGCTCTATATTGCCTTTATTAATAACCACACTCCTTTGTATACATCAAATATTAGCATTCGTAAAATTGACGTGTAAATTGAGCATTCCATCAATGCAAAAATTGATATTTTTATGTAAACAAAAGAAAAAAATGCCATTGTAATGTTTATGCTTTAGATTTCACTTCACAAAAGTGGACGACTTAGTGGATTTTTTCGTGCTTCGTAATGCATGACTAAAATGCACCAGACGCCGCGGTTCGATTCCTCACAAATGCAGTGGAAACTATTTCTCTTTTCATGATTAAATAATGATTCTGATTCGCATTTTTCTGATCAGTTGACGTTATTTACCCTTAAGCCGTTTACGGAGCTTGTTGTGAAGCCATTTTGAAATCCACGATGCCTACCGTCTGCTAGACTGATACCTTGTCAACAGTGGGCTCTTCAGAAGAAATCTGGATAAGCATTATTTTTTAAATATTTACAAATACATTTTCATGAAATTGTGAACCATCCCATAATATAACATATGCACAAATAAACAAGTTGAATAAGCCGTTCACAGTATATAAGCAGTTGAAAGTTTCAAAACCTGTTGTCTCCAAAACAACGTTATTGAATTATCTTAATTAATTAATTTGTTGATTACTTTTGGTGGAACGTGCAACAAAGCCACTTTACTGGTCATCGTCCGCACAATATTAAATTATACAGTAGATAATTATCGAGAATCATGAGGAAGATTCTTGAATTGCAAATTGATGAAAGAAAAACCCATCCCTTAAGTAAACAAAGTAATTCTAAGGAGTTCTTGCTGAATATTTCAAAATATTGTTAACAAATACATGATTAAAGGTACAATGACTGATTTTCAAAAATGTTTTTCGTGTCCTATGTTTCAGTTGAATTGGGTCAAATGTATTGATTTTAAGGGCACCAGTGATGAAGCTGTTGGTTGTACCGGGGGTCCAGGTGTGCGCCTTACGAAGGACCCCAGAAGCATAATAATAATAATAATAATAATAATAATAATAATAATATCGGCATTTATATTGCGCCTTTTCCAGTGGATACAAAGCGCTGGCCATTATTATTACGCCGTAACAAGGGAATCGTCAGAAGCATTTCGCCTTAAACTAGGCCATTTGCGGCCAATGACCAAAGGCGCAGACCTATCAGCACTTAGGTTGTGATATTCCCCCCTAAACAGCTTCCCAATACGCTCGGGTCGACGAGGCAAGTGTGATAAAGTGATTTGCCCAGGTTCACAACACGTTGGCACTAGCGGGGCTCGAACTCACAATATTCCGATCATGAGTCCTGCTCTGTTCCGCTAGACCACACGCGCCCACATAATTAAAGAGCTTTGAAGGTTTGATGCCTTAAAGAGTAAAGTTGCAACCACTTTTTATGAGCAATAAATATACATACATACATAATAATAAGTTTGGATGGAACGAACTTTTTCGAAGGAGTTTCCGTTATTACGTGATTTTCGTCTTCAGATGACTAATTATAACATACATTAGTTCATTTAATCATGATTGCAGAACCTCGTCTGAAGTCTTCTTGGAGCTATATCAAAAGAGAGTTAATGACACACGTACAAGTCATGTGTGAAATAAATGTGTTTCATTAATGTTTACAGTCCGAGACAAGTATCGAGTGCTTTTCAATGACTTTATGCATGGCTTGACTGTCACAGTACTTTTATCAACACATATGCCCTGAAGAATTTCTGAGCAAAAGGTAGACAGTTTTCCGCAACTTGCACTTTCGTTCCATCAGTCAAGTGTCAAATTTCACGCGAAAGATGCTTTTTATATCGTCAATTCCCTGTAACAGAGGAATAATGTGGTACATTTCTTTTGTAAATGGTATTTTGTTCGGCTTTCATATCCGGACAATTTCAAATAACACCCATAGGAACGTGGTTTCAACAGTCTAAATAGCTTATTATCTGAAACCTGGTCTTATAGCCTCAAGATATGTTTCGATGCTTATTGCTTTTTGTAATGTGTTTTTTTATCTGTATCTTCTTTGACATTCACAGAGTAACATGTAAAGTTGCTAGTCTAGCGACATACGTTATTTCGTAAATGACATTGTGTATGCAAATAAGGGACAATGATGATTCAATGAACTAATGAACAAAAACTTATTTGATCAAATGATTGACTCACACACCTTGAAGTTTCATATGAGATTAGCTTTTTCATAACATATTTTACGTAAGTAAATGTTTGTTACAGTCACCTAACAATTGTGAAAATTGTGATTGCAGACAGGCAAATGATGTTTGCTTTAGATCAATGTGGAGTTTTGATTTCCTCCTGTAATGAAAATAAGATGACATATACTGACAATATTTCCCGTCTTTCCCTTGCGCCCTGTATGTTTGTATATGACATTTTTTTATTACTCTCAGTTTGTTTTCAGAAAACAGCACGGATTGTGAGTTCAAGATGTTATCTTAAACAATAATTTTGTGGCAAAAAAAAAAGCTGATATCAGAAGGGCATTTCACAATGTAACATTTTTCACCTTCCAGACACCTTAAGTTGCTTCAACATGTTCTTCGTATACTGTAGGCTGCTTGTTTATTTTTCTGTAGAGCTAAACAATTGCATTTACGATCAAATATTTGTCCAAGTATTGTTTAAAGCGGTAAATAAGATACAACGTACAGCTGATAAAGTCACCATCGAGAATTCATATATGTATATGCTGATTAGTAACAGGTTTTCTGGGACATCAATAAGCAAGATTCGATCATTCATTGCCCATATTGCATTGTTATGGAGTTGTCATCACTGCATTTGGCGATTGCAATAGAGTTATTGTCTCTTATATAATTAGTCTGAGTCTGCTTCTCGACGTCTGAGCAACTTCCCTTTGTTATTTCCACCTGAGCATTTTCAGGAATGGACTGAATAGCAAAATATTGTAAGATAAATATGACATCTGATCTGGTAGCTCCTCCTGTGAACAAAATCCGAGGATTATAATTTAAACGCATGTCTGTGGTCAGTGCATGTCAATCAAGCCCATGATAATTGCTTCTGGAAAAGTCAATATTTCCTTATTGAATATAGTTACAGTACATCAAGGCACCAATCAAATACAGAAATATTTATCATTCGCCTTTCAAAAAATTGGCTGAATTAAAGTAACACCCAACTATGCATAAGAACTACGTCTAGAAATAGCCTGAATAACGAAACATGAGATTAAAAACACCTTTAAAGATTGAATAATATGGAAATTTAATATAAAAAAACCCCTCACATATTGTGGTTACTTATCTTCGTAATCTTGTTTTTCTGGATTTTAGTGTACTTTAAAATATGTTGGCTGAGTTTTAGAGTGATAGGTTTTCTGGAACATCTAATAAAGTAAGGATTGATCATTTATTTCCCAAATGACATTGTTATCATGTTTTCGGCGATTTGTTGATTGCAAAAGAATGATTGCCTCTTACATAATTACTCTGAGTCTGCTTCCTAACGTCTGTACAAAAGAGTTTAGATTAAAGTGCACAAATTTTTACTAGTAAAATAAATTGCTATATTCAACTTTCGTGTGGGATTTATTGCATGTTAAGTTTATTCATAACATAAGAAAAATGTGTTAAACCAAGATAAAATCTTTTCTCCATTCAAGTTTTACTCAGTATAAAACTTTAAACTCGATTTTCTCAAAACTATAGTTTTCCGAATTAGCCCGATTTCTGTTACCAATCTGGAACCTTTTAACCGAACATTTAACAACCAAAATCAAGGTGTTATTTTAAAGCTTAAAATCTCAGCTTACAGATGAGACCAAAACAAATATCAATTCTGATTGGGTTCA